>PVJS01006553.1:0-59356 GCA_004027185.1 Glis glis | reverse complement strand
CGGCCCTATTTTTTATACTTTATTTTGAAACCGGGTCTCACGAAGTTGCGGAGGGCCTCACTAAGTAAAGAGAGAGAGAGAGAGAGAGACAGTGAGTGAGAGAGAGAGAGAGAGAGCGAGCGAGCACTGAGGCTGGCCGCGAACCTGGATCCTCCGGTCTCTGCCTCCCAAAATACTGGGATTACAAGCGTGCGCCACCACGTCTGGCTTTATATTTTATTTTGAAACAGGGTCCCACTAAGTTGCTGAAGGTCTCACTAAGTTGCTGAAGCTGGCCTTGAACCTGTAATCCTCCTGTCTCAGCCTCCCAAACACTGGAATTACAGGTATGCACCACCATGCCTGGCTTAAATATGTGAAAATTTATTGTAGATTATCATTATACTTCAGTGAAGTTGTTTTAAAGAAAGGACGACATCTTAAGACAAATGAAAATTGTCTCAAACAAAAGCTAGAAAAGTTATAGCTATCATGTCACTACAACAAAATGTTAAAGGAAATTCTTCATGCAAAAGGAAAATGTAATAGAAGGAAGTGTGCATCTATACAAAGGAAGAAGAACACTTGAAATAATGACTACGTAATAATATAAAACACTTTTCTCACCTGGCTTTCTTCTTTGAAAGATAATTGATTGCTTAAAGTTAAAGGTAACAGTATATTATAAAGGGTAAAAGGTAAGCAGAAGTAAAGTATCTGAGAACAACAGCATCAAGTACAGAAAATAAGGAAACAGAGGCGTGCTGTCGTAAGGGTCTTAGGACACTATGGAAGTGGCATCACATGGTTTGAGAGCTATCTACGAATGAGAAAAGACATACATGCTAAACCACAAAGCTACAACTATAACAACAAAACAAAGCAGCAGAACTACTCTAATAGTGAATATAACTAAACTATTACAACTAATAGAAAAGAACAGATGGGGAAAATAAATAGTTAATATTTAACCCAAGCTACATTTCTGGTAAATGCTCTAAGTTAAACTCCAAATTAAAAAGGCAGAATTTACCAGATTGAATTTTTTTTCAAAGTGTAACCTAACTACAGACTACCTATAAGAAACTGAACAGAGAAATAGATAAATTCGTAGTGTGGTTAGAGGTTTCCACCCTACTCTCCTAATGTTTGATAAAGTAGACAGAAAATTAGTATGAGTATACAACACGTGAACAACATTACATCATTCAAAAGCTCAATCCAACTGAAATTCATGGAACAATCAGCCTAACACAGAATATACTAAATGCACACGGCACATGCACCAGACAGAACACATGTTATGCCAAAAGCATTTCTCAACAAATTTAAAAAGATGTAAACCACCATTGTTAGAATATTCTCTAACAATGAAATGAAAAATCAGGAAGGAAAGAGTTATGGAAGTGCTCAACTATTTGGAAATTAAACAACAAATCTTCAAATAATCCATTGGTCAAAGAAAACATAATGAAAGAAATCAGTACATTTGGGAAAGAATAACAGACAAAGCAGACATAAAATAACATGTTAAACATATATAACATTGAAAATGCTATAAATATTAGCATATATAAAATAACATAAAATTTATGTCAGGAAAGAAGTTCATAACATTAAATACATTAGAAAAGAAAAAAAAGGCTTAAATAAATGCTGTAAGTCTTCACATAAGAAACCAAGAATAAGAATACCAAATTAAATCCAAAGTAACCAGAAGGAAAGAAATAATACAGAGCAGAAACCAATAGAATAGATCATTCAAAACTGATAGGAGAAAAATCAGTGAAACCTAAAGCTGGTTCTTTGAAAATTTCAGTAAGAATTATTAACCTTAAAGCGGTCTGCTTCTGAGTTACACCAAGCCCTCTTTATTTTCTATTTTGAAACAGGATCTCTTTAAGTTGCTGAGGCTGGCCTCAAACCTGTAATCCTCCTGTCTCAGCTTCACAAGTACTGGGATTATAGGAATGTGCAACCACAACCAGATAAAATTCTTAATATAATTTTAACAAATGGAATTCAATAATATACCCAAGGGATAATACATTATAACCAAGCAGAGTTTATACAAGAAATGCAAAATAGGATTATCATCCAAAAATCAAACAATGAAATTCAAGAATTAGCAGAAGATGAAAAACCATATGACCATCAAAAGAAAGAAATATCCTGACAAAATTTAACATTCTATCATAATGTAAAAATATGTTAAACAATGAGCGAGAAACAGAAATTTCAAGACCACCGTCTCAGTTAAGGCGAGGCTTTATTACTGCGGGGCCACTGTCCTCCAGCACAGGCTGGAACAGTAGCGCCTTGTGTAGCTCACAGTTCCCCATTTATAGAGCAAGCCAGTGTACAGAAGCAGATTTTTGCAGGTTATGGTCTAAATTAGCCAACCACAGAAAATTTTCCCTTATTTAGAAGTAAAATGGTTAGTGTAGGGGAGTGGGCTAAGCACACAGGCAGGGGTCAGTTTCAGGAGCTTTGTCCTTGGGCAGCGGTAAGGGCAGGAACTGGTTTCTCAGGCGTTGTCCTAGGGAATAAGGGCAGGAACTGGTTTCGTCCTTGGGGAACTGGCTTTGTCCTTGGGGCGGTAAGGACAGGGAGTTTAATACTAAACTAGGAAGCAGGGCTATATTTTTGGCATATTATCACAATTAAATAGCTCAGGAAATTAGAAACAGAAGGGGATTCATCGACTTGATAAGGGGATCCATGAGAACCTACAGCTAACTGTACGTGTACTCACTCAATGGCGAGGTATGAACGCCCCCACTGTGAAACCAGACAGGAGGCCGAGGGGTCTTCTCATTGAGCTATTGTAACATTGTTCTGAAGGCTGGGGTGGCAGAAGTGTTCCAGAGCATATACTAGATGCATTCGTGAAAACTGAAATGTATACTCAAACTGATGAGTATTACTGAATATAAATCATGCATGAAATGCAGATAAAAATACACTTAAACAAAAATCTGCACAGGAAAAATTCTCCATTATAAAATGAAAAGGCCAAGCACGGATTTGAAAGTAAGCATCTCAGACACTGAGGCTCTAAGTGCAGCCAGGCCTTGGTTCCATGACTCATTTTAGGAAAGTGACTTCAGAATATTATTAAAATGTAATAACTTACACTCCTGACAATAAATATTTATTTATCTATAAACTTGGTAAAATTTAAAAAATGAGTAGTATGAAAATGAAATGATACTTTTAATTTAAAAATCACCCAAATCACACTTCCATAAATTAGTAGGTGGAACTCAAATGCTGACTGCCGGCATTCCTGTCTCATGTGAATTGAAAATGAGATGATTTTGGTTTGCCGAAGACAAAATGCCAGCCAAGGAATGAGAAATCTGGATGTGTATGAGAGGGTTTCACGAATGACAGGAAACTGAAAGCCATGTGCAAAAATCAGTATCAATTTTATCAAAGAAATTATTATAGGGCATGCAATGAGCTAAGGACAATAGAAAACAACTGAAAGTATGAGGTTTATTAGTCCTACATGAAGAATGTGAAGAATTTATCAGATAAATAACATGTCTTCATGACTATTTTCCTTTATCCCCAGATGAATCTCCAACTCCCAGGAAATTCCAGCCTGGTGAGAGATCACAGAAGTCCAACTTCTAGGCCTGAAAGAAAAAGCTCTGAAAAGATGTTGGGAAGAGCCCTGCTGGAGACTGCGGTAAACCAAACCCACGCCACAGCCCTGGTTTCCTTTTTAATGCCCAGGACGTTTTTTCTGTTTCTCATGAAAATTCAGTAATACCTAAGCTATTAAAAGAGTGGCTTTAGTATTTGGGAGGGTGAGATAGGAGGGGCTCAGGTTCAAGGCCAACCTTGAGAACTCAGTGAAACCCTGTTTAAAAAAATAAAACTAAAAAGGGTTGTAGCTTGGAGGTGGAATGCCCCTGGGTTCAGTCCCTAACTAAAAAAAAAAAAAAAAGTGGCTTGACTAGGTTAGCAGCAGTGTGACTAGTTACAGCATCAAGGGCTCTTTCCCATGAACTCTACAGATGCTGATTCACTACATGCGCACTGCACTCACCTTCATAACTATGTTCTGCTGGGCTCCAAACCCACCCTGGAGCATTCCCTTCAGCCAAGCAGGACTCAATAGGGCGGAGTGAGATGTCCTGCTGAGGGGCCACTGGGAACCTCAGCAAGGGCATTTCTCAGCTGTGGTCTTACAGGACATGTCTATTCGGTTCTACTCAGCACTCTCTTCTCAACTTCTGAATGTCTCTTATCTGGCTCCTCCCACCAGCCCCAGGAGGCTCCTTAGGCCTCTCTCACCCCACGTGTCTTATGGTAGTAGCTCCAATACTTGAACTCTACACGCTCTTCCCACACAGGACATTTCCTTACTTCCTTGGTTTTAGTACTGCTAGTGACACTATTTGTATCCCTGATGGAACACTCCCCCCTCTTTGATATCTGCACTAGGTGCCCTCAAATACAGAATGGTCCTCACCAGAATTCATTTCTCTTCCCACGTTTCCTATCATATAAACAGCTCAGAATCCACACAATTCCCCAGAGAGCAGATAGGAAACGATGCTATTTCTCTATCTGGTCCTCACAGCCTGGTAATTCTAGTAGCTAAATGTCACTATCATGAGACTCCTCACACTGCCTCATTAGTGACCTTACCATTTTTATAATCAGGTTACTAAAAACCTCCTCATTCCATCAGCCTCCCAAGTATCACCCCACTTCCACTTCTGCCCTATCCCACGGAACCTTTGTAGTGCTGTGAAATATTCTTTCTAAATGTTTCTTCTTAGAAATTCTTCCATGAGGCACCATTGCCTTCAGGACAGAATCTAAATGACATGGTCACCGGGCGTGGTGGCGCACGCCTGTAATCCCAGTAGGCAGAGACGGGAGGATCCAGGTTCACAGCCAGCCTCAGCTACTTAGTGAGGCCCTCCACAACTTCGAGAGACCCGGTTTCAAAATAAAGAACAAAAAATAGGGCTGGGGGTGTAGTGCGGAGGTAGAACGCCCCTGGGTTCAATCCCTGGTACCGCAAAAAAAAAAAAAAAAAAGAATCTAAATGACATGGGAGAGAGAACTGTTCAGACTCCCCTGGCTTCCCTCTGCACGCAAGCGCATCCAGGCTGAGCTTATACTGAAGGGTGCAAGGGAGGCGTCTGGGCTCTGGCGTATTCTACTCTGGGGGTACAGGACAGCCCTCCCCCTCGCTCTGATGGAAGGCAGACTGGTCCTTAAGCCTTAGCCAGCTACCACTTTTAGAAGTGTTTCCTACCTGGCATCCTCGGCCTTCCTTTTCTCTCTTCCTTCTAGATTGACTCACAGGCCCATTCTCTGTAATCCCACAGCAACCAATACTATCAGGGCAATAGATACTATAAAGTCTACAAGTATTCCCCTGTTTATCTCCCCGGTCACACATGCATCTTCCTCATCCCTGAACACTCTTTAAGTCCAGTGCATAGGAGATTTCCATTAAAGTTTAACAGGGGACTGGGTGTAGTTCTTTGGTTCAGCATGTTCTTAGCATGTGTGAGGTCTTGGGTTTGATCCTAAGCACCAGGGGGAGAAAAAGGTTAAACAGATATATGGACAATAATGGAGTAGGTTCTAAAGTTAACATATAAATTATCAAAAACACACTTGAAAATTCCTGGAAGGCAATTAAACTGGAGACCAGCATCCTGCCATCTTTCAATATAGTTAACCCCAGCTCAGCTCTCTACTATTGGAACACAAATATAATTTCTTTAAATGAATATCTATGGTTAAAACACACTAAATGACAACATTTTATGAAACTGTATTTAAAAAAAATTATTGGTACATTTTAATGGTACATGATAGCAAGATTCATGTGATACACTCACATATGGACATAACATTATTGGGTCTGTCCTCTTCCCCAAACCTCCCCTCCCCTCCCCTCCCCTCCCCTCCTGCCTCTCCCCACCCCTTCCACTGTTGCGCTAGTCTCTCTCTCTCCTCATCTTCATGAGCTCCCTTTTCTCCCCTTCCACTGTTGCGCTGGTCTCTCCTCATCTTCATGAGCTCCCTTTTCTCCCCTTCCACTGTTGCGCTGGTCTCTCTCTCTCCTCATCTTCATGAGCTGCCTTTTCTCCCCTTCTACTGTTGCGCTGGTCTCTCCTCATCTTCATGAGCTCCCTTTTCTTTCCTTTTTCTCTCTGGCTTCCACATATGAGAGATCACATGCGGCCCCTGACTTTCCGAGTCTGGCTGACCTTACTTAGCATGACATTTTCCCTGCAAATGACATCATTTTGTTCTTCTTTGTGACTGAGTAAAACTCTACTGTGAGTGCATTCCACATTTTCATTATCTATTTATCTGCTGGTGGACACATAAGCTCGTCCCATAATTTGGCCATTGTGAATTGTGCTTCTATAAACACGGTTATGCATGTATCACCATAGTATTCTAACTTTAATTCTTTTGGAAAGGAGTGGTATAGTTCCTATACCACATGGTGATTCCATTCCTAGTCTTTTGAGGAAAAAGATTTCAATAGTGGTTGTACTAAGTTACAATCCCATCAACAATGTGTAAGTATTCTTTTCCCCTCGCATCCCTGCTATCATTTATTATTATTCCTTTATTTATTTATTTACCTATTTATTTTTATTGGTGCATTATAATCATACATCTTGATGTGTTTCAGGGTGGTAGAAGTATACATGCACATATTGGTCAATTGTTTGTATTTTTTATAACTGCCATTCTAATTGAAATGAGATGGAATCTCATTGTAGAAACTATTTTTAAGCAATAAATTTGTATTTTATGAAGCCCTATGGATGGAAAGTAAGAACTCAAATGGAATGAAAGATTAGTAAATTTGTATCTCTCATCTTGAAGTCACTCTGTAAATACACTTATGGAGAAGAATGACAACTACCATATTATTTAAGTCGGTCCATCTATCGAAGCCACATCTTGCTGAGCCTGTTCTTTGAATTAATATAATACATGCAATTCTGTTGTATTGCCATGCCTGTAAGAAGCCAGAGTTCACTCTTCACAACCAGTATTTCTCTCACAATCTATTTCTATTAAAATGTTTTAGAGCTTTAGGTAATACTAGCAACATTCTATACCAATTTTCATAATGACCACAAACATGCATTCTATTCGTCTGAAGGAGTCCAGATAGTCACAAAAACAGAAAGCGTAAGGCAAAGGAATGTCTTAACTGTTGTGTTATATTTCAAGGCAAACATTCCAGAATAAACTAAAAGAATCCTATTGCTAATTAAAAATCTATAGATGATAAGTAGGAACCAAATTACAACTGAGCCAGTTACTTTAATGAACCGATTAAAGAAGCTTTTTGCAAGAAAGAAATCGGATATAAAGAAACATAAGGAGGTCGCCATTCTGGTGAGTACTGTCCATTCACTAATGTCACCACAAGAACACACTGAATATAGACTTCCTCCACAGGAAATGACAAATCAACAACTGAAACAAGCCTGTTATGTTCCAAGAACTAAATAACTATCTTAAGGTACATCTGATGTAATTATGGGTTGGGGGGGCATTTGGATTGAACCCAGGGCCTCACACACGGTAAGAACATTTGATAATCTAGCCGGGCATGGTGGTGCAGGCTTGTAATCCCAGTACTTGGGAGGCTGAGACAAGAGGATTGCAGGTTCATGGTAAGCCTCAGCTACTTAGTGAGGCCCTCCGCAACTTAGTGAGACTCTGTTTCAAAATAAAGAATAAAAAATAGGGCTGTGGGTGTAGCTCAGAGGTAAGATGTCCCTGGGCTCAATCCCCAGTATCAGAAGTAAAAATTTGATAATCTAAAAGAATAAAAAACTGAGAGATTATATACATAAAAATTCCAGTTACTAAGTTGTTAAATATAAATAATTTAAAATATCTTCCTCTCCTTATATAAGGCAATGTTGTAATTATTACCTATGTCTGTGTCATGAATCATTTCACCTGCTTCAAAATATTAAATAATTTAGTCCTTATCTATAGCCCGATCCCAAAAGAGAAATTCTGAAAAAAAGCTGGGTGTGGTGGCCCATGCTTACAATCCCAGTGACTCCAAAGGCTGAGGCAGGAGGATGGCACATTCAAGGTAAGCCCAGGCAATTTAGTGAGATCCTGTCTCAAAATATAAAATAAGAAGGGCTGGGGTATAGCTCAGTGGTAGAGTGCTCCTAGGTTCAATCCCCAGTATCATCCAAAAAAAGAAAAAGGAAGAAAGATTCCAGGAAAAAAGGAAAGACATGCTAAACAAGAGAAATAAGACTGGAGTTTCACTGCTAACAAAAACCATCTGGCTAGTCTGAAATTTTGCTTTTGTGCATAAAATTTTTTCTTTTTTCTTTTCTTTTCCTTTTTTTTTTTGTGGTAATGGGGATTGAACCCAGAGGCATTCTACCTTCGAACTACACCCCCAGGTCAATTTTATTTCTTATTTTGAAACAGGCTCTCACTATGTTGCTGAGAGTCTCACTGCTTCCTGAGACTGTCCTTGAACCTGTGATCCTCCTGGCTCAGCCTCCCAAGTACTGGGATTACAAACCAGCTTCTTGTGTATAAAATTTTTTCAACAGTCATCAATTAATTAAGTAATCTGGGTTTAAGATACATGCGCAAGTGCCAGCTATAGCTCCCTCTAAAAGCTCTCCTTCTCTGTCCACCAGGCAGAAGTCTCCTCGCCCTTCAAGTGACACTCTTTCCACGTGGTATACTTCTTGTACCTTATCTTCCCCTCTACCCTACAGACCCCTTGAGGGTAAGATCTAAGTTTGATTCTGATTTGTATACCCACAGTATCTACCAGTATGCCTCGCACAAAAAGTCCTATGTACTTTATAAATATACTCAGATACTCTCTCCTGGATTTATATTTTCAATTTTTCAAAAATAAATTATGAAGTACAATACTTTCTCTTTTTCTTCCTACTTCTCATCAGTTCCCATTTTACCTGTTTTGCTAACTTCTCTTCTCCCTACTCCCTGAGGGAATCTGTTCATTCAAATAACCCGCAAATATTTCTCAAGTACCTACTATGGCCAGGTAGCACAGAAGGTGCGGAGGTTATACCAGTGAACAAGCCCCTTTGGAAGGCAAGGAACTAGGGGGAATACACAAGTAAATAATTCATCGTAAAACATGAAAAGCATTACAATAGATGTGAAAATAAAAGATTATGTAAAAAAGCAAGAGAGATATTTAAGAGTGCATCTCCAAGTTTCTGTCTGCAGTTTATGATTTCCTCTATACTATTTTCTCCCCTGGTCATCTATCCATTCATCTGTGTACTTTTAATTATTAAACAGATAGCATATACATGTGATACAAAATATAAAAGCTACAGAAAAATACATAATTGAAAAATAAGTCTTCCTCCTAGCCTGTCCCAGCCACATAATTTATGTTCCCAAAGGTAAGCTCTAATATCCAGTGTGTAATTACAGATATTCAATGCACACACATACATATTTACACATGTATACGGTCTTACTTTCCTTTAGCACAATGGTAACAAGCTTCGTACTCAGAATCTTGCTTTTTTCACTTATATTCCAGATTGGGCTACCTCGTTCCTTTTAAGGAATGGAGTGATTCCACTGCATGGATGTAACACTATTTACAGTCTTCTTTCTGAATGCTCCTTTTAGGGACCACAGTACTCCAGTGAATATTTTTATCCATATATATCATTCTGTGGTATAGCTCTATGGCTGTAGAATAAATTCCTGGAAGTGAAATTGCTAAGTCCAATAATGTGTGCATTTTTAATTTTCACAGATACAGACATGGAGGTTTCATTAATTTCATGTCCACTTTCATAAGTTAAATTATAACTTTTATGGGACTGGCTTCCAAATCTGTTTCCATAATTCTGAGCCCTTAGTTACTCACTCTGACATTTCCACATGCATTTTTTGTTAGGACCTTAGGAAAAAACCTTTTCAAATGAAATTTATAATCTTACTCTCAAAATGTTCTTTATAACTTCACAGTGACTGTTAATTTTCCCTGATTTCAACCAAAAGTCATTTGAGTCTTCCTTGTTTCTACCCACATCCAATGGACTGTGTGAAGATGGATCAACCATCCAGTTGTGACATCCGTCTTCTTGGCATTTTTGCAGCACGTGACTGCAAGCACTCAGTTCTACACGCCTGCTCACTCTTCTACTACTCAAGTTCTTCTTGCCCCGTGTCCACCCACTAGCAATTCTTCAATCAGCCCAGCCCCGAAATCTCAATAAGCCTACCATAAATGCTAGATCATCCATAAAGCATTTTGCTTTATGAATTTATTAGCACTCAGGTCTTAGTCTATTTATTTATTTATTTATTTATTGCAGTACTGGGGATTGAACCCGGGGGCATTCTACCTCCGAGCTACACCCCCAGCCCTATTTTTTATTCTTTTATTTTTGCAGAACTGGGGATAGAACCCAGGGGAATTCTACCTTGGAGCTACACCCCCAGCCCTATTTTTTATTCTTTATTTTGAAACAGGGTCTCACTAAGTTGCGGAGGGCCTCACTAAGTAGCTGAGGCTGGCCGTGAACCTGCGATCCTCCTGTCTCAGCCATTCAAGTACTGGGATTACAAGCGTGCACCACCACGCCCGGCTTAGTCTAATTTATAATGTACTTACAAGAGAAGTTATAAACTCCTTCAACACATTTACAGAGACCCATACTGCCTAGGCCCCCAAAACTTGTTCACCAAATGAATGAAGAAGTTTTGAGAAAGAACTGATTCCTAGGCATCAGATAATTCTTTAGGAGAAAATATTCTGTAGGGAATATTTATTATTCGGATATTTTATTTTATTTATTTATTTTTTTTTTTTTTGCGGTACTGGGGATTGAACGCAGGGGCGTTCTACCTCCGCGCTACACCCCCGGCCCTATTTTTTTTATGCTTTATTTTTGAAACCGGGTCTCACGAAGTTGCGGAGGGCCTCACTAGGTAGAAAGAGAGAGAGAGAGCGAAAGAGAGAGAGAGAGAGAGAGAGGAGAGAGAGATAGATCGATCAATCGATCGCTTGATCGTGCACGCGCACATGCGCGCTGAGGTTGGTCGCAAACCCGAATCCTCCGGTCTCTGCCTCCCAAAGTACTGGGATTACAAGCGTACGCCACCACGCCCGGCCTTATTCGGATATTTTAAAGTCTGTGAGATACAAGCCCGTTTAAAACTTAAATTTATTTCAGAAAACCCACAATGTCAAATATTTCCAGGTAATCATTCCTGTAAGTTATGTTTTTTTGCCTTACTTTGATTTTGTTCAAAAACAGGGAGGAGAAAGAATAAGGAACAGGGGAATAAGTGAGATGTACTACTAAAATGACTGCATTTCTTGTCCCAATCATAAGATCCTTTACATCTCTTCAATGTCACCATGGTCACTCTACTACACAGGAGAAGAGAAAGCTAAGCCACAGTATGTTTATGGATTATTGTTCAATGGCATTTAAAATAGATAAAATAAGCCGGGCGTGGTGGCGCACGCTTGTAATCCCAGTACTTGGGAGGCTGAGACAGGAGGATCCAGGTTCCCAGCCAGCCTCAGCTACTTAGTGAGGCCCTCCGCAACTTAGTGAGACCCTGTTTCAAAATAAAGGATTAAAAATAGGGCTGAAGGTGTAGCCCAGAGGTAGAATGCCCCTGGGTTCCATCCCCAGTACCGCAAAAAATAAATAAATAAATAAATAAATAAATAAATAAATAAATATAAAATAAAATAGATAAAATAACTATTTACAAGTTTCCCAGAGAGCCTACTTGAGGAAAAACTTTGTAAAACAAAATATAACCTATATTTCTGGTTTTTGAAATTTAATAACATGATTTGAAACATCATACCTGTGGTTAAGTTTTTACATTTAAAAAATATAGGAGAAAGTAGAATATGGTTATGTTTTCCAGTATATAAAAGTAGTTATATAAAACAAATAATCATTAACACTTCATTACAAGTTCTTCAGCTCTCATCTACTCAATAATAGAAAGAGCTATGTAATCCCCCAACATATAGTCATATAACTTGCATTTCAAGTAATGGTTCTAAAATAATGAAAATACCGCCATGCAAATACTACATTTACTTCTTGACTCACCTCTCCCCCATTAACATATTCCATCACAAAACACAAACGGTCTTTTGTCTGGAAGGAATATTTCAAGGACTTGAAATAGAAAAGAAAAAATGTTATATTACAATCCTACATTCTTACCATTATAGTAGTACCAAAACCACAGCGCTTACAGACAGTGAGCACACTAACGATGTGCCCACTCACTGCCCCCGTTCTTAAGAGTACATAAGAGTTTATGAGAAACAGAAAGCAGATTTCTTCAGTTCAGCAATAGGTATTGTTAGGGGAACAATTAGAATTATAAGTAAACTTAGTAATTGTGATGAACACTCAATCTATTGTGCAATCTATGTGAAACTGAGTTGGTCCTAAAAGTTCTCCTCCATGCGGCCTGTAGTATGGCCTACAAATCACTCCAGTGGGAGGCTCCTCCCTCCTCACTCACTTGAATTGTCACATTCAAGTTTTTAATACAGTTTCAATGTCACTTTGTGGACAAGGGGTATATAATGATCTAACCCAACATAGTTGGTTCGTGTAATTTTACACGTTATAAAAGATATCAAAATAGTACCTTTGAAAATGTTGATTTTAGATAATCCTACAATTTTAATAAAAGGTTCCAAACTTTTGAAAGTCAACCTGCTACTTTTAAACAATATATTTCATTGGAATCAGGAATATGCAAAAGCTTCATAAATTCTCTATTACAAGGAATCTAAGAACAGGACTAAAAAAAAATGTTTGTTTCCAAAAAAAGTAATATGCATGTAAGTCATGGTTTATACTCTGTCCAGTGAAGAAAATGTATCCAGACTTATCCTAGGCTTAAGGTATTCCATATTCTTATATTTCTGAAAGCACTATATCCTGAAAACAAGTTTCATTTCTATGAAATAGATTCTCTTAAGATTTCTCCTTCCATATTTGAAAACAATGCTTGCTGATCATTTAAATATTTATTCTGAAGCCAATAAACATTAGAAATATAAAGTCTACATTTAATTTAAAAATGTTTTAAGTCTACCACTTTCTCACTGAACTCCTTAAAACACCGCAAGTCATCTATTCGTTCTGTGGTTATTTTTTAGTTTTTAATGGCAAGGAGACTCATGGGGGAATAAGGAGGTTTCAAAAAGTATTAAGTGGAGAATGAGAAGGCTTATAAATGCATACATACTATAAACTTCATCTACGCATTCCAATAATTTCAAAGAAATGTGACTTATGATCTTTCCATAAAGAAAAAGGTACACCTAAATAAATGCTATGTAAAACATTATTTTTCATAGTTCAGTTTCTATAACAAAATTCCTTTAGATTTGAAGTGTCATGATTACGACACCCATCTCCCAGTCACTCACTGTTAAGAATGGGTGTCTAGTGTTCTTCAGCACTCTGCTTTCAGTCAGGGTGTGCGCCACTTCATCCTACAGAAGAGAACAGCAAACCATTAGTACATGTACTGAGCTCTGATGATACAAAAATGTTACTATTTCTGCCTTCCAGAGAGGGTCACCCTAGAGGTAGTGCAGGATTAAAAACACATTACCATGCTTCCTTTACAGCTCAGCCTCCCTCTACCCAAGGGGAGGCAGGAATCAAATTAATGAGTTAATCTAGATGGCTGGAAGCATAAACTTATTTAAATTCATTCATACTTGATCAATAATGATACAAAATCAGCAAAAAATTATCAGAGACAGAGAAAATTAAACAGTATACTTCTACCCCCAAAGGGACTGCCTTATCCACTAATATTTTAGCATAGGATAGTTAATATTTACATGTTTGTAATAAATTTTATTCAGGAAGACATAAAGGATATATTGCAATAAAGATCATTAAATCTTCAAGTCTCCTACTTAAAAGAAAAATCAGTTACTGCAAAAGCGAACACATATAAGCTTTAATTCTAAATTGTACATTTTAGAAATATAAAGTAACTATAAAAGTATATTGTTTTTAATTTGCTTCTGCAAAAAAATCCCAACTCTAGTGACAAGTTTAAAATGAGAGAACACTTCAAACCAAAAATACACTGAAAAATGTATTTCCCAATTTTGTTCATAAATCTCATCTTAACTTCAAAAGTGAAGTAGGAGAGGATTTTCTTCAACATATCGAGAACTGGAAAAATGTTTCATATTTCAAAAGTAACACCATCTTAATGAAGAAAGAAAAGAAAGGTAACTGCTGAAAAATGAACACAGCATCTCTGTTCTTTGTTTCTGGCAGGATTCTAAGCAAAGCCCTTGCTGGATCAATTCAACATCACCAGAAAATCAAAATTAGACGATAAGGAAAGCCATGGTGAGAACATCAGGGCCCTGAATTCTACTGGTTATCTTGACAAAAGTATCTGACCTTTGTTAGACTTCGAAGTTAAATGAGAAACAGACTGATTAAAGAAGCTAAGACCCTGAAGCCATCCCAGGAGGGTGAGACCGATTATGTCTGATCAGAAAGCATAAATAATAATGCAGTTTTTAAAAATCAGTGAAGACAAGCATAAGTATAAAACCACTTCGGTCTTACTTTATAACTGCCAGGCTTAAGTGCTCAAACAGTCTGAAAGTCGCTGTCTAATCACACTGTAATTCCTAAACTAACTATTATAGTATCATTTTAATATAAATCAGAAGGAAAAATGACACCAGAACTTAGAGATTTCTAGAGCCACAGTGCCTGGTGTGATGGCCAACATAGAGCAGATATGTAACCAATGTCTGCTGAACTGAAATGCTTATCATGGGGACATATTCAAAGATGTCACATATGTGGGAGCTCATTCATTCATTCAATCATTCATTCATCCACTCATTACTTCAACAAACATGCAAAAAATATGTCCTAGGGATTGTTCTACATACTGGAGACAGATCACTGAACAAAACAGACACAAGCCCTGCTCTTGTGGCGTGCTCACTGGATGAAATGGAGAAGCAAACACTGCAGTCAAGGAGTATCAGGCAGTGACTAGGAAATAAGAGAACCAAGCACTATCTAAGTGGCTATTCTGTGATCTCCAGAACCAAATCCACCATTACAAAAACAAAAAGGGACAGTGCAGGGATAAAGTGGTTTAATAAAAAAGGTAAGATCCTTGTGCTCACAGAGTTGATGGGCTAGTAGAAAAGCCAAGTAAATCACCAACTTAATAAGTAATAAACTATTCCCAGTAAGTGGTATTAAGGAAAAATGAGAGTTATATACTGTTATGAATAAAGGAGAGAAGGAAAGCCAGTGCTCCTGAAGCGTGGAAGCTAGGTAATGTGCTGTGCCGAGGAGGTGGGGCAGGGCTGGCACATCATGTTTTAAAAGGCTTGCTCATGCCTCTCTAATTAAGACAGCATGAACAGGGGGACTCAAGCTGGAGGCTACTACAGTACTCCAGGAGACATGTGATGCCTCAGACTACTAGAGTGGAGTAGGAATAGGAAAATGGGGATAGTTTTGAGATACTTTTGAGATTTAAAATTGATAGTAATAATCTGAAAGTCACCTGCCTCCAACATTGGGGTCAATCAAAAGAAATATATCTTTCTAGGCAGTGAGAAACAGATAGCATTGGGCTGTTATGGTTTAGGATATTAAGTAGTTTGAATCAGTAAATCCGGGGAAGATTAAAAACAGTGGGTATGGAACCCATACCCTGACATATATCAAAATGTATAATTACAATGCACCAATAAATGAACATAAAAAGTTAAAAAAAAGAAACCAGTAAAGATACTCTAGTGCCTTAGAAAATATTCCCGTGAGGTATCTCATTCTATTTTCTTAAAGCAGGCCCCTCACATACAGTAGTTATTTTTCCAAATCACTTAGGAAGTTTCTTGAGAAGAGTGTTTTTGTCTTCAATTCTATAATCTATCTAAACCACATGGAAAGTACCAGGCAAAGATGAATGGAGACAAAATTTTGCTAAAACAGAATCTCTTTGTTATAGGAAAAGAAATGGAACTAATATAATATACACACGTATCTTTCATATATTAAATGCATTTCCACCATATTTTACATCTGATCAGATTAGAATTCTTCCCATTAATGCAAATTTTATGGTACTGTATTTCACATACTAATTAGTTTCTGCTATGAAGATAAGGTATGCACAAGCTAAAAAGTAAACACAGATGCCAGTAATTTTTAATTACAGTTAAAAGCAACATGTCAAAACAAGAACTTAAAAATAACAGTGATGAAACTTAGTGGCTAAAACAATGTGATGCTTTTTGAAAAATCCATTCGTTGATCATAATTATAAATGAAGAGTTCTAGAAATGATTGGATAAAAAATTAGAATAATGGTTTCATGAAAACCGTCTTGAAATACAGATTCCCATATATTCATCCATGATAAAACTTTTAGGTCTAATTTCTTTTTTTTTTTTTTTTGCAGTACCAGGGATTGAACCCAGGGGTGTTCTACCTCCGCGCTACACCCCCGGCCCTATTTTTTTATACTTTATTTTGAAATCGGGTCTCATGAGGTTGCGGAGGGCCTCACTAGGTAGAGAGACAGGGAGAGAGAGAGAGAGAGAGAGAGAGAGAGAGAGAGAGACAGAGAGAGAGAGAGAGAGGAAGAGAGAGTTGAGGCTGGCCGCGAAACCGGATCCTCCGGTCTCCGCCTCCCAAAGTACTGGGATTACAAGCGTGCGCCACCACGCCTGGCTAGGTCTAATTTCTTTCACAGGAGATTTGGGGGAATGGGATTGTATTTCTCTGCTTCTACATTTTCCCGATTGCTCTCTAGTTCACCAATCACCTCCACTACGCATGCTCGAACCTCTTCTTTCCTTTGCTCCACTTGCTGTCTTGTGGCAGTTGGGCTTTTTGTGGGAGACAGGGAGCTGGAGATGGCATACAGGAGGGGAAAGAGAACATCTTTACTCCATTATCAAGGATGCCAAGGGTGGATATGCCTTTCACCAATTAGATTATTATTCCATTTACATAAATAAACTGAGGTCCATGGGAGAGTTAGACTGCTCAAGCTGCAGGTAAAAAAGTATTAATCCTACATCTAAATCCAAGGTTAAGGGTCATTTCCAACTCACGACTGCCTCCCATCTTCAAACAGTTTAGTATTCACTTAACTAGAGACATCTGTTCACATTATTTTCTCGATCTTGACCATGAGTCTATTGTGACTGTCAGAAGCTAGCTGCAATCGGGACACACTGTGTCTACAGCATTTGCTTCCTTGAGGCCTAGGGAAGGAGACAGGAGGGAGAGGGGAGAGGAGCGTTATCACGGCACACTTACTTCTAATTAAACCATAGTGACTCTCTGTGATCACTGTTTACTTGTTCACTTTCTCCAAAAGCCAGTATGAGCATTCCTTTTTTTTTTTAAAGAGGAGAGATATCACATTTATCAAGCTCTACATTCTGGGTTCTTTCTTCCACCTCTTGTAAACTTGGTCAGGGGCCCAGACGCCAGCTCCTAATACTTCTCCCACTCTCTGCTTGTCAAGGTGGCCTCACTGTTGCTTCACTTCCATTCTCAAGACTTTTTGCCTTGTAAAAATGCAAGCATGATCGGTCTGCTCTCTGAATGCCCTGCCACCTTCTCAAGCACTCCGCCCTTGTCTTCCTGGACGCTCCTGTCCCAAACATGACTTGGACCGAGGCCACGACCTCCCCTGACCGTCTTTCTCAGTTGAAGACTGTCACTGGTCTGCATCGCCTTCACTACGTTCCCTCTTTTCTTCTGTCCCTTTCACTTCCCAGTGTTAGGACAGGTGAATCTTTCCTCTCTTACCTCTATGGTCCACATCTTAAGAAACGACAACAACCTCACATAAACATATGGTTAGCACCATTATAAGCCCCCTCTCTGGCTTCAGCTGAATCTCCTGCGGTTTCTGTCACCATCCCTATTCAGGCCACTACCCCACTCCTCAGGGAGTTGTTCCTTCCATACCTGGTGTGTGTGCTGGAAGGAACACACTAACTCCCTAGGTGACCTTACGCAGCGAAGCCACTGAGCCGGGACTGGAGCCCAGTTTTATCTGGACTTTCAAGACCAGGAGCTTTTCATTAAGTTGTCTCTTGTTATCTCAAGCTTACTCCCTCACATTTTCAAAATGTGATCTTCCTTCCTACTCAGGAGAAAAGCCACGAATAACATTTAACACATTTGATCGCTCCCTCCTCCTGAAAACATGTTCCTCTTTAGTCTCCAGGATATCGTAAGCTCTTCATTTTCCTCCTTTTCTTGTTTTCTTTGACTGGCTCCTCTTTTCAGAACCCTTATACTAGCAGCATCCCCTCACTAGGTATGCCCATTCCCTTAGTGAATTCACTTAGACTTTGGCTCTGAATACAGTCTGCATGCTCACAGGTTTCTATACTTATACCTCAAGAAGTACCTTGACATGAATGTCTTCACTGATGACTGAAACTTGAGTATCTAATAGTAATATCCAATTTGTCATATCCAAAACCTAATTCCTCATTTGCCCTCGAAAAAGCTCAGTTCTCCCACAACCGTCTCCATTGTGGTGAGTGGTGATGGAACATTTTGATTGCTTAGGTCCAAACTGTGCCATGATCTTCAAGTCCATTCTTTCTCTCATCTTCTCCATTCAATCTGCCATGCAATCCGTTTGGCTCTTCATCAAGACAAACCCAGGGTCTAATTATGTCTCACCACCTCCACTGCCGCTCCCTGATGCAAGCCACTATCAGCACTTATCCAAATGATTACAATTAACTCCCAACAAGCTCCCCGCTTCCAACACATAGTCTATTCTCCACACCGCAGTCAAATACTAATAATGAAATGAAGCCAGGTAACCTCAGTACACTGATTAAAAATTTCCAATGGCTTATTTCATTCAGAGTAAAAAAAACAATATCCTTACAACATTTACACGCACTTCAACAATCCCACACTATTCTTGCTCTGCACCAGCCATGCTAGACCACTGGCTACGCAAAGAACATGCTGCGTGTGGTCCTCCTCGCTCAGGGCTTTCTCAATCACTGTTGCCTCTGTTTATAACACTTCTGTCTCCAAAGCATCTGAAAGCCTTGCTTCCTCCTTCAACTGCTTGCTAAATTTCTCAGCTAGGTATGCAGGTACGCCATGATTCTTCAATTTAAAACTGAAAAAGCCACAAAAGTCACTACCACCATTCATCTTTGTTCCCCTACCCTCCTGCACTGAGTTTCTTATACACTATATGATTTACTCACGTATTATATGTAGTTTATTATCTTTTTTTTTGCGGTACCGAGGATTGAACCCAGGGGCATTCTACCTCCGCGCTACACCCCCGGCCCTATTTTTTTTATACTTTATTTTGAAACCGGGTCTCACGAAGTTGTGGAGGGCCTCACTAGGTAGAGACAGAGAGAGTCAGGGAGACAGGGAGACAGGGAGACACAGAGAGAGAGAGAGAGAGAGAGAGAGAGAGAGAGAGAGAGCGCACTGAGGCTGGCTGCGAACCAGGATCCTCTGGTCTCTGCCTCCCAAAGTACTGGGATTACAAGCGTGTACCACCACGTCTGGCCCTGTAGTTTATTATCTGTCTCCCGATTTGAATATAATTTTTCAAAGAGGAGTTTTTATTAGTTTTATTCATTCACATGGTCCCAGTGCCCAGAGCAGTACCTAGCAAATAATGAGATGTGCATTACATATTTACTGAAAGAATGAGCGAATGAACTAGTAAATTAAGAATGAATGATAACCTCAGTCCATGCTGCTGAGGAGTGATGGAAGTTTCATGAACTGAAAGAAGCAATCTAGAACTCCAGTCAGTGAAACGGTGTTCTGCAAGAGCACAAGAATAGCTGATGAAGGAACAGCAGGCGGAACCGTCATCTGCTTCCTACGATAAACCACAATCACTGGTGAGATGCTCCAAGAGAACCTAGAAGAACAAGTCAAAAAGGCTGCAGATGCTGTTCAGAGCACCAGGAGGCGTCACCAGCAAGGACTTATGCACAGACACAGAGGTGCCAGTGATCGAGCCAAGGTGCTATGTTGATATTTTGATGGGATGTGTGTGCAGGAAAGGGTTACCTCAGCAGGACTAGGCTGTTCAAACCCCTGCATATTAGCTCTGATCTCTTGGAATATTCTGAGTCTTAGTCTGTTTTGTGTTGCCATAATAAAAATACCTAAGACTGAGTACTGTATTGAAAAAAAGAGGTTTATCTGGCTCACAACTCTGATGGCTGGACAGTCCAAAGAGCAAGGTGCCAGCATCCTGGCAAGAGTCCCCAGGTCACACCACAACACGACAGACAAGCAGGTGTGTGCAAAAGGAGCATGCATGTGAGAACCGTTACAAGGCGAGAGAAGAAGCAACAGCGAGCAAGCCAGGAGAGCCAAACCTGCTTAATAACAATACGCTCTCACGGAAACTAAGCCAGTCCTATGAGGCCCTGCTCACTCCTAACAAGACAGCATCAGTCAACCTCCGAGGACTGCATCACCTTCACCAGGCCCACTTCCTCAAGGTTCCACCTCCTCTACACTGCTACACTGGGCCAAACTCACTCCTAAGAAGACAGCATCAGTCAACCTCCGAGGACTGCATCACCTTCACCAGGCCCACTTCCTCAAGGTTCCACCTCCTCTACACTCTACACTGGGCCAAACTTCCAGATCATGAAACTTTGGGGGACAAACCACAGCATTCTACTTGATAAGGATGTTTTTGTGTGCCAGAGATCTTGGGTCACATGGTAGCAGTTTGGCTTGACAGTTTACACTAACAGTGAAATGGATGAATACCGTGCGCCTGATTTAGCTCTGGAGGCTCTAATCTGAGCAGCTCATGGCAGTCACCCAGACTCAGCCTGACATGTGACTGACCTCCAGGAACAACTCTGGATAACAAGGTTCTGGTAAGCCTTTGGCTGACACACTTCACGAGCGTCACACAGCGTCACTGGAGAGGTAAATGCTCCCAGTGCCACTCTACGTGGCACACCTGGAAGCCTGCACTTGCTTCCTCCTGACGCTGTCCTGTGTGGCTTCCCCTTTCCTGACTTCAGTTAGTATGGTTTCACTATGATAAACAATAACCATGTGGATATCAGCATTTCTAAGTCCTGAACCACGGGCTCAAGGAGAGGGGTCTTCAGGAACCCTGATACAGTTGATCAGAACAACTCTGACTCACTAGAACGTGGCAAAAAATATTGTTTAGAAAAAGGAAGGATGACAGGACAGGTGATGGTAATCCTTGATGATTGGTGTCATCAGGTTCCTGAAGACTTTTACTAAATTGGATTGTGATCGTGACTAACTTACGGGCAGTACGTCTGGTTTTGAATCCTACAAAAAGGAGATGGCTGTTGAGGTTGATGCAGGACCTGTAGCATAAAGCATACAACAGATCGTTTCCAAGGGGACAGCTAGCCTGGTGGGCTGAAGTTCAGCCTGAAAAATGGAACTGTCTTTGTCCTCCTTTAAATGCCAAGTGGCACTCCTCAGATGAAGTGGCCGATATGCTGCACATGAAAACCATGCTAGATTGGCTTTATGACCATCGGGATAATCATATGCCCCTTACTCGGGTCATGGCAAATACCTCTACTAAATGGGCCCCTTCTACACAGGCACTTGATGTAATCAAACTGCTGCAAAGTCAAGCAACAGTTCAAGAAGTTCTATCAGATTCGTTGTCACCTTCTTCCTACGGTCTTACAGATACTGAGAAAATTAGAGTGACTGACTCAGAGAATGAAGAAAGACAACAAGGACAGCTCAGGAAGTCATCTGAGGAAGATGAGATTGATCAATAGGGATAGGATGAACTGACACAAGGGTCTCAACACAGCACTATCAAAAGGTGGGTGGACCACTGGGAGCCCTTCTTGGCCCCTCAACAGTGAAGGGCCCTAAAATAATCATGTTAGGAGAGTGAAATGGTTGATGGGATTAAATTAAAAATTTAGATGAAAATAAACATGTTTCAACAGACTACATGGAGTGGTTGTATTTACTTTTACTGAGTATGTTACTTGGAAGGATGCTGTCTCACTAAGGAACATTTCAGCTATTACCCTACAGGAGGCATGCTGCACGGTTTTGCCCTTATTTTAACTGGCTATGCTAAATGAGAACCTACAAAATTTCCTGAGCTCAGAGATTACAAATTCAAAACAGTATCATAGTGGACAAGGAGAGATTATCATACGAATGAATATCATTTTAAATGTTAGGGTGCTGTTACCAACAAATTCTCTGTACCCTAGCCCTCTATATCTCATGAAAAAGGCCACAGCTCAGGAAGACTACAGATTATTGAGATTTGAATATAGTGCTACCTACAGCATCAGCAGAACCTGGCATGGTCTCAACAGGGCCAAAAATACAAAGAGCTAAATGAGCCTGATATTCAGTGTCTGATCTTGATAATGCTTTCTTCTTGGTCCTTATCTCAGAACAAAACAAAACAAAACAAAATAAAACCAATTATGGTATGTCTCCAAGTGGGAAATATCCCAATTTACATTTACGGTATTGTCTTAGGGTTATATGAATTTACCATCTTGCCATCACAATTAGTTCAGAAGGGATTTTAACACTGTACAGGTCCTAAATATGAAAATGTACTACACACTGATGACATTATGATAATACGACACACATGAATGCCCGAAGTTACATGGTAAGTCCAACAAATATCCAACAGTCCACCCAAGCTATAAAATTCTTGTGAATAACCTGGACAGGAGAGTCTATCTGTGATATTCCATAGGGAATTAAAGATAAACTGGTCTTATTGCTTATCCATGGAAATAAGCAAGAAGAACCTCATCCGGTCAAGTTATTTGGTTTTGGAGGACACAAATGCCACATCTGGGGTTAGTGCTAGATTTGAGCCACGAAGCAACTTGAAAGCCGGACCTATGAACGAGAGCCTCAACGAGAGCAGGCTGTGTGTGGACTGCAGGGGCTCAGCCACAGCCTCCAGTCCTTACGCGTCACACTCAGACTTGCTTTTCACAAATGTCTGAAACTCACACAGACTGCGGCTTATGGCAAAAGAGCTCAGGAATGCTGCCTGACAGCAACTGCTGGGGTCTTGGGCCAGAAAAATTCCAGCCACGGAGGTGTAGTATACATTGTTAGACAACTGATGGCTGGCTATTGGGTATTGATCAACAGATATAATCTTGAAACCTGAAAAATGTAAAAAAAAAAATCCCACACACTAGGGAAAAGGGCAGCGTTCAGAAGAGCTCCATAATACAAGGGAAGAGGCCTAGCAGGAATGTGGTATTGGCGGAATGCAGGGAGGTTCTTCTCATATTCAGGAGCAGGGAGCCTCTATTTTGGTTCCTTTCAACTCGAATCATCTGAGAAGCCGCTGAATAGTACCGCCATATTCTATGAACAATTCTGTTCATAGGGCAGTGCCCTAGGAAGAACTCTCACCTGGCCAACCAAAAAGTGAGTTGGATTTCTAGATGGATGGTAGTTCTAGAGTAGATAGCACTGTGTTTGGAAGGCCACACTCTGACTCAGTGATGTCGAATAAATGAAGAAAGTAAGCACAAATCAGCTCAGGGGGCTTAACTGCATGCTGTTTCCTTGCAGGGATGGGAAAATGAACAATAAAAGAACTGATGTGTGGGTGGATACCAATGGGTAGTGGCTATACAGTACGGCTGAAGGGCAAGGGAAAGACAGACTATTAAAAGGATGGACTATTAATGAGGCATGCTCCTATGGAAATCATTGTGGGATTTTTTTTTTTTTTTGCAGTACCGGGGATTGAACGCAGGGGCGTTCTACCTCTGTGCTACGCCCCCGGCCCTAATTTTTATATTTTATTTTGAGACCGGGTCTCACGAAGTTGTGGAGGGCCTCACTAAGTAGAGAAAGAGAGAGAGAGCGTGCGCGCGCACCTGCGCGCGCGTGTGCAAGCTGAGGCTGGCCGCGAACCCGGATCCTCCGGTCTCCGCCTCACAAAGTACTGGGATTACAAGCGTGCGCCACCACGCCTGGCTCATTGTGGGAATTTAAAGGGAATATTAAAGTAGAAGTCAATGCACATGAGAAGAGCATCCACCACGATCAAAAGATGACTGGAACCACAAGACAGTGGCCACCTGTGCCCGTGATATTAGTAGATATGGGGGAAGTGCAGCAGTACCTCAGCCAATCTCTACTGGCTGGCCATGGGCATATTCCTCTTGCACTTGGACATACAAAATGCTGATAAGAACTGTCTTGTCTGCTAGGAAGAGAAAAAATGACTGCAGACGACTGTGGGGCACATTGCCTAGGAAAAGCTGACTCCAACATAGTTGGCAAGTACACAGCACTGGACAACTACCAGCACCCTCAGGAGACCATAAATGGGCCTTGACAGGAGCAGACCCTTAGTCTGGATTGAGCTCTTCATACCCAGTAATAGATGCGAAAGCTCAAACACTATATGACTGGAACAGAAGATACTGTTCCCCACCAAATTACATGTCATCAGACAAAAAATACATAGCCCACAGTACCCAAAAATACATAGCCCACAGTACCCAAAAATACATAGCCCACAGTACCCAAAAATACATAGCCCACAGTACCCAAAAATACATAGCCCACAGTACCCAAAAATGGGTAAAGAGGAGTCATATCAAAGGGTCACATCACGTCAGGTATCATCCTTAAGAGTGGTAGAGAATTGGAATGGGAAAGCAAACCATTTGTTGTCTAAAATGGGAGGACATAAAGACACAAAGGGCTGGCACATGTGGCTTGAAACGTGGACTCGCACTTGACTTGAGAGGGCTGTGGTAAGGTCCTAGTTTGAAAGATTCCTCCACTTTTCTGGAAGACCTGGGGAAGAGGAGTGGAAGAGGATGCTGTCATGACTCTTCAGTTCTTCCCTACATCATCTCAGCTTCCTTTTCCCCAAATGATGTAGTGGTCCTGGGACCAGGGCTGTGACTGTGGATGCCAGAAGTAGGGATGACTTCTAAGTGAGAAATTGTAATTATACCTTTAAATCATTACACCAGAACATCCAAGGGCCTGATGGGATGGACTATGCCTTCTCCCCACCTAGGGAAACTTAAGGTTGATAGAGAAGGCAACTGGTTTCAATGTCTATAACTTCATTAGATTGTCATATGCTGTAAAACAAGGGATTCAAGCCAGAGATCCTTGGAGAAACTGTTGATTCCAAGGCTGGCATATAAAAAAATACAAGAGGAGCATGGAGAATCTTGTGGCGTCAAGATATGCTACAATAAGGATGAGGACATGTCAAAATGGCATAGAGACAAATGGAAGGTGTTTCCAATGGTCAAAGCTGGAAGAGCTGAAATAACTGAAGTGAAAAATGTGCTAGCGAGATTCAAAAGCAGATTTGTGCAGGGAGAAGAAACAATAAGCAAACCTGAAGATAAGACAACTGAGAAAAGTGAATGGCACTCAGTGCTGGTACCTGTGGGACTCTGCCAAGTGGAAGAGCACATGGACTGTGGAAGCTCCAGCAGTCAGGAAAAACAGTGCCTGAAACTGCCCAAGTCTGATGAGAGTACAAATATCCAAGAAACTCATGAAGACAAGTAGAATAAACTTGACCTCACCAAGGCACATTATAACCAAACCGCTGAAAGACAAAGAATTGAAAGTGGCAAGAAGCAACACATCACGTACGAGGGATTGTTAGTAAGCAGACTTCTCATTAGAAACTTTGAAGGTCAGTCAGTAGTAGGTTGATATATTCAAAGTGCTCAAGAAATAATAACAGTCAACCGAGAACCCTCTATCTGGCAAAACTGTCCTTCAGAAACATGGCAGACATAAGACACTGAGAGAAACAGAAACTGAGGGAGTTCATTTTCCACTAGACTTGCCCTGCAAGAAATGCTAAAGAGAAACTCCTCAGGTTGAAATTAAAGGTCATTAGATACTAACTTGAAGCATATGAAGAAATAAAGATTTCTAGTAAAGATAAATACACAGGCAATTATAAAAGTTATTATTGTAACCTTGAGTTAGAAAGCGACTTTTTGTTTTTCTACATCATTTATGAGACTAATGCATTTAAAAATTACTGGTGTCTGTTTGGGAAACATAATGCATACAGATGTAATTTTAATATACCAATAGCTAAAAGATGGTACAGAACAGCTGTAGAGAGACAGAATTTTGTGCATTATTAAATTTAAAGTGGTATAAGTCCAAATCAGAGTATTATAACTTCAGGACATTAAATATAATCTCCATGATATCCACAAAGAAAATATTTATAGAATATACACAAAAAGAAATGAATAAAGAATTACAATCTTTCGCTCACAAATCAGCTAACCAACAGCCAGTGTAGTGGTGCATGCCTGCAGCCCCAACTACTGAGGAGGCTGAGGTGGGGGAACGCTTGAGTCTGGGAATTTCAGAATAGCCTGGGCAACACAGTGACACCTCATCTCAAAACAAAAATCAACTAAATACGAAAGGCAACAGTAATACAAGAAATGAGAAAGTGAAAAAGCTCTAAGGCAAATGAAAGTAAGAAGTGGAATGACAGAAGTTCCTCCTTCTGACTTTAAGAATACACAGATTAAACTCTCCAATCAAAAGATAGAGATGGCAGAATGGATCAAACAAACAAAAAACATGACCCAATCTATGCTGTCTACAAGACATTAGACTCAAAGACAGAATGGTTTGAAAGAGAAAGGAAAATGAACAAAAGGTATCCCACACAAACGGTAACTAAAAACAGGGGTGGCTACACTATCACACAAAACACACTTTAAATGAAAAAAGGTTATGGGAAACAAAAAGAACATTATTAATAAAAGGTACAATACAGCAAGAAGATAGAACAGTTATAAACATTTACATACCTAATAACACTGTTGCAACACACTTGAAGCAAGAAGTAGCAGAGTTGATGAGAGAAATGAACATTTCTACAACAGTGTGGGCGACCTCAATAACCCTCTCTCAAAAATGGACAGCACGACCAGACAAATGAGAAGAGAACCCGAGTGACACCAGAGTGACGATCCACAGATACTCACACAGCACTCCACCCAGCAACAGAACACATTCCAGGACAGACCGGACCTTAGGTCATACATGAAGACGCCAGTATATTTTACAAAGAATGACTGCATACAAAGTGTCTTCTCCAACTACAATAGGATGAAGTTAGAAATCAGTAAAGAAAATCAGGAAAATCAACAAATTTGTGTGGATTAAACAACAGAGAAGAGAAATTAGAACTATTTAGAGGTGAGTAAGAACTAAAATAAAACACACCAAAATTTATGGAACACACCAAAAGCAACACTGGGGGGAATTCATAGCTATAAATGCTTACATTAAAAAGAAAGACCTCAAGTCAACAACCTAATCTTTAAAACTTCAGGAATTAGCAAAAGAACAAACTAAGGCCAAAGCAAGGAGTTAAAATGAAGACAAGTGAAGACAAATAAAATAGAGAACAGAAAAACAGAAGAGAAAAATCAACAAAACCAAACGCTGATTCTTTAAATAAAGAGTAACAAATTTAATAAATCTTAGCTAAACACAGACTAAATGTATAAGGAATGAAGGAAATAGAAAGCCACCACTAAAACATAATGGTAATACTCATAGGTAAGATCCACTAATAGATATTAATATTAGTCAATAAGAATTTTAAAAGAAATGGGATACTGTAATGCTAGTACATGGGAGACTGAGACAGGAGGATCACAGGTTTAAGGACAGTCTCAGCAACTTAGTGAGGTCCTCAGCAACTTAGCAAGACCCTGTTTCATAATAAGAAATAAAATAGGGCTGGGGTGTAGCTCAGAGGTAGCAGGCCCCTGGGTTCAATCCCCATTACTACAACAAAACAAAACAAACAGGATATTCATATAGTCTCAGAGTAGTTCCTCTGAGCTAGTTGTTAATTACAAAGGGAAAACAGTAATTTTATAGTGGAGGATCCAGACGCCACAGAGATGGAGGTTAATGTCACCAGTAAGAAGACATATCAGTACCATTTACCCCCGAGACGATGCTCTGAGAAGGCACTCTGGGATTCAAACCTCAGGTCTTGTCAGACTCCACACGTTCATACTGTTAATCATTTTGCTATGAATAAGCATATTTTCTTTCCAAAAAAACTGGTAACAGATTTGTTGGGAAAAGCAAAAAGGAATTGTATCAATCAGGATATTTCAACTATCATTTGTGAAATATACTCAATTTTGTACAGATACTCAGAAAAGTACAGGTAATTCAGTGAGATCATACAGTATATAATAGGATATTCTAAAGTCTAATAAATAGAAATGAAATAATGAAGTCCAACAAATGCCAGTGTATAAAAAGGAAAACAAAACAGAACTGATACTTAATTGTTGTTTGATATGTAGTAGGTGGTAATAATACCTAGAATAATATATTTTCATTTAAATTCAATATTTAATTTAATTCATAAAATTTATTTAATTACAATGGCAAATACTATTATGTTTATTTATTAAATTAAGCCTGACAATAACCCTAAAAGTCAGTACTATTATTATCCCTTTTCGCAGATGAGGAATCATGAAAAGCTGAGTAGTTTTGGGATTACGCTTTAGTGAGCAGCAGTGCCTACTATACTACAGCAGAAAATATCAGTTTAGCTACTAACAGGTGCCAGGTGCTGTGCTAAGTACTTTATATGTGCTAATACTCATAATATTCCCATCCAGTAGGTTTTATGCAGGATAGTCAGCATCCCTGGCTTCTACTTCGTGACTGTGAGACGTATCCCTCTGTCTGAATCATTCTCCCCCAACATTTCCAAGTGCCACTGAGGGAGGCGTACTCCCTACCAAAACTGGCTGTTACAGGTTATTTGGTGGGATGTGAACCCAGGCCTGTGTAACTCCGAAGTGAATATTCTTCACCATAGGAGACACTGACTGGTGAGTGGGGATTGAAGCAAATATGCAATGCCAGGGACACAGTTTCATAAAGAACGGGCCACGCGCTCCAGATGAGAAATCACAGTTGCAAACTCCTGACATTACAGGAGTGTGCCGGCTTCATTTGTTGAATTCGGTCATAAAGCATGAACCAATTTGTAAAGTCCACTGAATCTGTCATTGAGGAAACAGATTCAATGTAGACTTCTGAGTGAGAGTAGACAACATTAGCATGGTAATTATTTGTGAAGATATAAAATGAATAGTCATGGGAGTGGGGGACTCAGGCCTTTTAAAAGAATTTCAAAGACTATCTTTTCCTTTTGTTTTGCCATTCAATTATTTTAATCTATTTAGGATGCTTTTCCATCCAATGTTATACAATTTCTATAAGTTATGAGTACAAAATCATTTGCAGTATTCTAATCAGTTTTTTATTTAGCAAGAAATTCAAGGACACTGGGAGAAAATCTTAAAAAGCAACACTAGTAATAATTAGTGATAAAGATCACAAAACTTTGGTAAGAACATTTCAAACATTTCCTCAAACATACAAAACATAAGCATCTCTATTTTCAAGAGAATAAAGTAGCTTCAGTATCATTTGTGTGCTATTTTAAACTTCTGAAACTCTGAACATTGTAAATAAATACTAACATAGATTACTGTAGTAGTAACCTATGATCAATGTAATTTCTACACTTCTGCATGTACATAAATGAGCGTAAACACATGGGCGCACTGCAAACAACAATTTAGTCATCAACTCTCGTCATGTTACCTTTGCGATAATGACTTCCTTCTTCAGAATCTTCATAGCGTAATATTTCCCACTTGCCTTCTCTCGGACCAAGATAACTTTCCCAAAAGTGCCTTTGCCTAGTAGTTTCAAATAGTCAAAATCATTCATTGTCTGGAAAATACAAATTAAAAAATCTAATATGAAATACTGGACGTCATTTATTTGTTAGCATGTATGTGTATATGCAACATCCACTCGAAAACAAATTTTACCAACTTCTAAGCACGCCTAAATGAAAAAGCAGCAGACTGGCACTGACTTTCTCACCATGGTCATGGGTGCTGAAAGTAATCTAAGCAGTTCTCAGATACTGGAGAAAATGATCCTGAACCCAGGGCTCCTCCACCAGTGCAAGTACAGTTACGTGGAAGGGAGCAGAGGAAGAGCATTACACTCATTTTCAAGGATTTAGTAGTCTATTACCCTCAGCCAATGTGGTAATCAAAAACGTCCCACACAACCACTTCCAAATATGCCTCGGGAGCAGCTCTTTTGAATGAGCTATTTGAGAATGTCTCCATCAAAACAAGGATGGATTCCAAGGAAGAAAAGATATATTTACAAGAAATGTTGAGAAAACCCTGGAGCTCAGTGGAAAGTAATCGAAGAAAGACAACAGTTGTGATTTCTGAGAAAGCAACTGGTGCATTTCAGAACAGGAGGGCAGGGAGCTCTCAGAAGGTCTTTAATTCATCTGCCCTGTTTCAGTTTCATTTCTCATTCCTATTCCAAGTCAGTGATTTCCAAGACGTTGCTAAGCAGGCTCTGTCTTACCCATTGACGTTTTCCCACAAACTTCCAAAATTTTTAAACGGTGTGTCACCCTCACCCAGCTTTTCGTTTTTGTGAATTTGTCTCTTTTTTTTTTTTTTGCGGTACCAGGGATTGAACCCGGGGCGTTCTACCTCCGTGCTACACCCCCAGCCCTATTTTTTATACTTTATTTTGAAACCGGGTCTCACAAAGTTGCGGAGGGCCTCACTAAGTAGAGAGAGAGAGAGAGAGAGAGAGAGAGCTGAGGCTGGCCGCGAACCCGGATCCTCCGGTCTCTGCCTCCCAAAGTACTGGGATTACAAGTGTGCGCCACCACGCCCGGCAATTTGTCTCCTTTTTAAAGATCCTTTTCTGTGATATCAATGGGCTTGGGAAGGAAGGGAAGGTCACTGTATATGTAGTCTGCTTCCTTAAATTTACACTCCTTTAGAGGTTCACAAATAAGTTAAGCACTTGGGTTTTAACCTACAAACAGAAATCATTGAATATTTTAGTGCCTTTTGTAACTTTTTTTTTACTGTTTATCATCCATGTGAAATAAATGTGAGAACCATCTCCATTCAATGACTTCAGCTGCCATTTTAGGAAACAAGGAGAAAAGCAAATTAAATCCAAAAGAACTAGAAGAAAGGAAACGATGAAGATCTGATTAGTAATCAACTAGATTTTAAAAAGAAAGGAAAACAGTAGAGAAAATTCAATGAAACCAAAAGCTGGCTCTTTGAGAAGATCAATAAAAATTGATAAACCTCCATCCAGATTGTTCAGGAAAATAAAGACAAGACACAAATGACCAATCTCAGGGCTGAGAGGAGTGACAGCACTGAAGACTCGGCGACACTAAAGGGACCGTAATAAATAGCTTTGTGCAAGGAAACTGACAGAAGAAACGAACACATTCCTTGACCATCTCGTACTACAAACACTCCCTGGAGAATAGATAACTTTAACTGCACTATTTACAAAGAAAACTGAATTTGTGCTAAACAAAACTTACCAATAAAGAAAGCCCCAGATCTAGATGGCTTCACTGGTGACTTTTACAAACATTTTTAAAAAATGACACCAATTCTATGCAAACTCCCTGAAAACTGAAATGAAGAAATACTTCCCAATCCATTCTATGAGGCCCAACATCACCCATATCCAAACCAGATAGATATTACAGAAAAACCAGTATCCTTCATGTACATACATGTAAAGACTCTAAAAATTCAAACAATAACTGCTTATATTCATTTAACAGAATTTCTTGCCTATAATTTTGGTAATTTTCCCCAAATGTCAAGTTACAATGTCTTAGCCATTCAATAATATCTCTAGTTCAAAGGAAAGGGTAAGCTGCAAAGAGATAGAAAGGAGAAATAACAGAGCGCATTTATTAATTCAATTACAAATCAAACATGTGGCTTTCAATATCTGGAATATAGAAACAGAGAGTGCCATTTGGATAAATAATAGGTAATATTAGGTAGATTAAATTTCATTAACAGATTAAAAAATCAGGAAGTAACCTCCAGACTATTTGTGCTAAGTAGTCTCCAAAAATGGCTGCCTTCTTTCCGTGAAGAGGTAGACTCAAGCCTCTCTTCCTAGGTTGGCCTTGTATCCTGCTTTGAACATAAACTGTGAGCAAAGTGACATTTTTCCAGTTCCAGACCGAGCCTTTAAGTCTGAGAGGCTATCCTTTCTCCCTTTTGGAAACCTCTAGAAAGCCAGCTCTCCAGCTATGAGGAAGCCCAGGCTACTATGCTGGAGAGAGAGGGGCCAGGTATAGAGGCCCTGGAAAACAAGATAGCACAGAGAGAGAGAAACCATGCAGAGAACCACCAAGGTACCACAGCCAAAAGTCAGCATCAAAGCCCAGACATCTGAGAAGGGTTTTCTTGCATTTCCAGTCTGCCCATAAGCCAACCGAAGGCAACTACTTGAAAAATCTATGCAAGACCAGCAGAACTGCCCCGCCAGACAATAAAATCATGAGAAATAACACACTGCTGTTGTTTTAGGACATTAAATTTGGGGTAATTTGGTCGATGGCAATAAACTGATAAAAGACAGAATTTTCATTAACCATACCACACTGTATTGTTCAAAGTTTCATTTGGTTAGTACCTTCCTAATTTTCATATTTAAAAGCACTAGAAAGTGATACTTACTGTGCCCTATTACTAACTATCATAGAGAATAAAACTGAATTCCTAAGGATAAAAATTAGAAAATAACTTGAAAACTGCTTTATGACATTTTCAGATGAAAAGCAATATATAATTATGAAACATTATTATATTCCTTAAGGATTGCAATTCTTAGGGGCAATGAAGTTAAAAAAAATGACAGCCATAACTCTGAATTTCACAGCTTCTGTCAGTTTGTCAACCTTTAAAAAAAAGGAATTTGCATGGAAATTAATAGTTAAAAAGCATTCTATGTGGTATAATCAAAAACAGATTTCATATCTATTTTGACAAAACTTCAGAAAATTAAAATGTTATTTTTTATACCAAATGCTCACGTTCAAAATGGAATACACAGTAATTATTTAGTCTTTACAAATGAAAACATAAGCTATTAAAAATGTTTCCCTCTTTTGGATAATATTAAGGGGGAAGATAATAAGCATGGATTAGTATAATGAATATTCATAATGAGCATGGATACTCTTCAGAAAAATCAATCTTCCAAAATCCAACCATAAGAATTAACTAGAGAAGTATTTTGCATAGCTTATATTTTTTCCTTCTTGTATTTTTCCCCCTTTCTTTTTTATGGTGCTGGGGATCGAACCCAGTGCCTCACAGGTCCGAGGCAAGTGCTCTACCACTAAGCTACAGCCCGAGTCCTCCTTTACGTGTTTATGTAGCTACTATAGATTAAAAGATGCATGTGTATATGTAACATATGCTTAATACATGTATTCAAATATATTCAAATCACACATACTAGAATATAAAAAAGATTGGTTCACTAATTAGATTTTAATAGATTATATAATTGATGAGGAAAATAAGGAACTTCTCAGAAAAGAATACTGAGGTATTAGTATATTTGGTAAAACATCAATTCCAGGTAAGTTTACAATGTAGAAGCAAAATCAAGTTAGTGAAAGGGGAGAAGGCTCTCATGACATTCATCCTCTGCCCGTATCTCTGCCCTACTGGTGTTCCTTGTCAAGAAAAGACGAGGAGCTGAGCTGATTAGTCACCTTCTACAACATTGGACTAGATTTTCTTTCCAGTGCTCAGAAGCCACCATAAGATAAGCATACAATAAATGCTAACATATGATAATTAGTGATGGGGATGAATTATAAGAATATCCACAATGGTAATTTCAAAACAAAGGAAAAGGTATTACGCCTTCATAATCATAATCATTTATATATATATATATATTATATAAATGATTATATAATATATATATATATATATATATCTTAACAAAAAATAAAATAAATCATATATTTTACCACTTCTTTGTCTTCAAAAATTCTCCAAAGTTTTTCTGGTTAATGTCCATATTCATATACCAAATCCTTCCTTCCAGTAGACATAGCACTTAGGGTGTTACAAATTCCCCACTTTGAACCTCTGTCTTCACCACATCTTATTACTCTGTTAACCAAATTTTCAGGAATTCCAGAGAATTAAACCAGGTACAGCTGGTATGACATGTTTTTGAATGAGATAGTCTATAATTCAAAGGCTGAGATTAATTGGGACCTGATTTTAAATTTATCAAGATATTCTAATTTCAAGTTAATTGTGTACATGTGCACGCACATGTGAAGAAGATTTTTTGAAAACAAATCTCTGAATAGGTAGGTAAAGCTAGATTATGGTTTTCTTTTTGACTGAGGAACAATGAAAGTTAAGATGAATTAAGAGATATTCATTTCAACCAAAAATAGAGAAGTACACAAAAGACAGAAAAGGTACACAGACATTTGAGCAAGATCAAGTATAGAATATTATTTTAATTAAATAAAAGCTTCACATAGGAGAGAATAACTCTGTATGCTGTGGCTCTATTAACTTCCAAGCTTCACACAGGAGAGAATAACTCTAAGCTGTGACTCTATTAACTTCTATTAACTTCACACACTCAGCACATGGAAGAGGAGGGATTTTTTTTTAAATGATACTAGGGATTGAACTCCAGGCCCTAGCCTATGCTAGGCATGTGCTCTAGTACCCATCTGTATCCCCAATTCTTAAAAAAATTTTTTTTGAGATGAGTCTCACTATACTGCCCAGGCTGGCTTCTATCCTTTCGATCCTCCTGCCTCGGCCTCTTGAGTACATGGGATTATAGGCGTGCTCCACCTGGACCAGCCCAAGAGTAAGGATTTGAACTGAGGCTAGTCTAAGCCCAAAGAATTCTTGATGTCAAATTAAGAACTCACTGTGCTAATGCCAAATTTCAGATTGGGGGTGGAACTTACCTAGCATGCAACAGTTGCTGAATTTGATCCCTAAAACTGTAATACAATAACAAACAAAAAACAAAAACCACATGCACACATAGACCAAATCTCATGAATACTACGTTGAATATTTGTGTTTTCCTACTTGAGGATTAACCTATTATAGAAGGCATATTCTAAAATATATTTAGGCTAGGCGTGGTGGTGCAAGCTTGTAATCCCAGTACTTGGGAGCTTGAGACAGGAGGATCGCAGGTTCGTGGCCAGCCTCATCAACTTAGTGAGGCCCTCTGCAACTTAGTGAGACCCTGTTTCAAAATAAAAAGTAAAATAGGGCTGGGGATGTAGCTTAGAGGTAGAATGCCTCTAAGTTCAATCCCCAGTACCACAAAAAATAAATGAATAAATAAATAGTATTAAAGACGAGAAGAAAATGCAATTTATAAAGTTATATAATGGAACACCACTCTCAACTCCCTCAAGAACCCTATCAGATTCAGTGCTAAAGTCCTGGTCAATTATCTGGTTTTAAAGAACAGATAGTTTCAGTGCATGTAGATAAAAAACACCCGCACATATACATATCATAAGAAAATTGGCTGGTATCTCACTGCAAATGGCAGTTTTCAGCATATTTCTTTCAGACAAATAAATGCTATGCTGAGTAAGAGAATAGGTGTTATTATTTTCTACCTTTCTTTTATGATGGGTTGTAGAAGCATCCATCTCTTCTTCTCCTATATTATCAATTTGTGAAGTTGGACTACAATTCATTCGCTCTTCTTCTTGCCTCTGCAGTCTGTCTGCTACAGCTTGGATAGCTTCTGTCCATTCTTCCCTATAAAAATGAGTAAAATTTCCCATTAACAAAATATGACAAATGATTTAAATATTTTATTAAATATGAAATTAATATAATCAATTCCTGGGTAGTTTTCCTCTCATTTTCTACCATCACACCAAGTTGAAAATAATCCTAAAAGCATTTTCATTGCAGGCCTAATATCAGAAGTAGCATTTATTTGGAGGTATGTTAAAGAAAAAAAGAGAATATTTTAAAATCCAGTCTATATACATCCTATCTACTAAGTAAATCGACCCTCTCTCAAAAGTTTACTGCACTTTGTTTTTTTCTTTTTAAATTTTGTTTAGCCACTACAGGTGCATCATAGACATACACAAGATTTTTATGTGGTCCAACAGACATTCCAATAGAAGTTGTTGTTTTTGTTTTGTTTTGTTTTGTTTTTGTAGTACTGGGGATTGAGCCCAGGGGCATTCTACCTCTGAGCTACACCCCCAGCCCTATTTTATTTAAAACAGGGTCTCACTAAGTTGCGGAGGGCCTCAAAGTTGTTGAGGCTGTCCGCAAACCTGCAATCCTCTTATCTCAGCCTTCCAAGTACCGGAATTATAAGCATATACCAGCACACCTGGCTCCAATAGAAGATTTTTAAAGCCAAAACTTTCCACTGTTACCAGATCATAGGTAAGTTTCTTGAAAGAGAGAAAGAGAAGAAAAGGCATAGTTTGTAGCTTAAAAACTAAGTCTCAGGCATCTGTATCAAACTTTTATTATTTGACAGTTGTGTCATTCCATGTTCATGGACTGGAAGACTTACTACTGTTTAAAATGTCCATACCACCCAAAGTGATCAACAACTTCAATGTAACCCCTATCAAAATCCAAATGCCATTTTTGCAGAAATAGTAAAAGGCAATCCTAAAATTTATAGAGAACCATAAAGGATGCTAAATAGATCCCCAAGCAGTCTTTGGAAAAGCAAAGCTGAAGGCGTCACACCTCCTGATTTTAAAACACATTCTAAAGCTACAGTAATTGAAACACAGTATGGAATGGCATAAAGTAAGACATGGACCAATGGAACAGAATACAAAGCCCAAAAATAAAACCATGTTTATATGGTAAAGTGATCTCCCACAAGGGTGCTTCCACTGCATAATGCAGAAAGGATAGTCTTTTCAACAAATGGTGCTAGGGATTAATGCAGATATACATGATATTCTAAATGATCGCTTAAGTAGAGTGCTGAAAACTATGGAATCAGCAAGACATGAGAGAGAGAGAAAGAGAGAAAGACAAATCCCCAACATTCAGCAAATCCAAGAATTTCTTGAACATCAGGTCAGCTGTAAAACTGAGAGAGCTTTCCTCTCTTCAGATAAGTACAGCGTTTCTCAAATGGACACCCTTTCAACTGGAGAAGTGTCCAGAGTGATCGAGCTCCCTCCCAAAAGCAGATAATTGATTAGAAAAAGTCCTGTTGTTACTGATAGAACAGCTGTTCTAAAAATTAAGAAAAATGCCATAGAAGATCATTTTCCCAGAAAGTCTTCAACTTTTAGTTCAGAGGAGGAGCTAGATGAGGATGACTTCACTCAGGCACATGTATCCCCAGACCTACTTGTCTGTGCAGTCATCTAAAAGTAACAAGAATGGCGTCAGGAGGAGCACTGCCGAAAGTGAAACAGACTGGATGGAGGGAAGCGAGATGGAGGACTCTGACGTTTCTCCCAAGCCCACAGGAACCTCCATTAAAATTCTAACTGAAAAAGTTGAAAAGATGGTTTCCCATCACAAAAATGTGAATAAACCCGTTGGTGGGGTGAACATTGTTTAAGCGTTTGCCATAAAAGGATTGCAATAAGAATGAAAGTGCACAGATGTGGATGATGATGACTGGGATATATCATCCTTAGAGGAAGAAAAATCTTTTTTTTTGCGGTACCAGGGATTGAACCCAGGGGCGTTCTACCTCCGTGCTACACCCCCGGCCCTATTTTTTTTATACTTTATTTTGAAACCGGGTCTCACGAAGTTGCGGAGGGCCTCACTAAGTAGAGAGAGAGAGAGAGAGACAGAGACAGAGACAGACAGAGAGAGAGAGAGAGAGAGAGAGCGCGTGCGCGTGCGCGAACTGAGGCTGGCCATGAACCCAGATCCTCCGGTCTCCGCCTCCCAAAGTACTGGGATTACAAGCGTGCGCCACCACGCCTGGCAATATAGCTTTTTTATATATCTTACATATATTGTCACACTGGAAGAGTTTATATTATAAAATTCTGCTAATATCTTTATAATTATATTAGTGGAATCCATGAAATCTTAAGAGTTAGACTGTTTATTTTTTCATATAGAAGTTTAGAATGATAACAATGTAGCTAGGCCCACATTAAATATATTTTCCTAAATTACCTTGATCATATTCAACCACTGTGAGCATGTTGCTACTAAACAGTTATTTTCTGCAGCATAATCTTCATCTTAGACATTTTACAAGCAAAATGTAGATATTTTAAGTGCCAGTTCATTTATCAGAATATGAATATGAAAAGATGGAGTCATTACTGAATCATGTGTATGTAGTTTTCCTTTTCTATTTTATTTCTTAAAAATATGCCCAGCCCATATTAATATAATACCTCAAAACTAACTTAGCTATATTCTTGAACAATGGCATTGTCAAAGATCAGACAGTTCATATGAACTGTTTTGTTTGTATTTTTATAATTTGTGGTACTATTTGTGCTTATTTTTTTGCGGTACTGGGGATGGAACCCAGGAGCATTCTACCTCCGAGCTACATCCCCAGCCCTATTTTTTTATACTTTATTTATTTATTTTTTTTTTTTGGTGATACTGGGGATTGAACCCAGGGGTGTTCTACCTCCGCGCTACACCCCCGGCCCTATTTTTTTATATTTTATTTTGAAACCAGGTCTCACGAAGTTGCAGAGGGCCTCACTAAGTAGCTGAGGCTGGCTGTGAACCCGGACCCTCCAGTCTCCGCTTCCCAAGTACTAGGATTATAAGCATGCGCCACCATGCCCGGCCTTTTGTTTTTGTTTTAAAGTAACATTCTAACTAAATGGTTTGTTAGATTTGGGCTCTCTTGTCATTTGTCAACCTTACCAGTAAAGCTCTCTAACACACACACACACACACACACACACACACACACACACAGAGGTTTGAGAGTAGAATGGTGGTGGCCAGAAACCAGAAATAGTAGTGGGGGAGGAAAGTATGGGGAAAGGCTCATCAATGGGTACTAGGTTACTATTAGACAGGAGCAAGAAGCTCATAGATGTGCTACTATACAGTAGAGTGACGATGAATAATGATAATGAACTGAAAACTTCAGAATGCTTGAAGAATGGATTTTGAAGGTTTTTGCCCTAAAGAAATGATAAATGTTTAAGGAGATAGATTTAAACATTACACAATTTACACATGTATCAAAATATTACATGCTATCCCATTAATTTATATAATTTTTGTTTTTATGTATCAGTTAAAATAAATTTAATTTAAAAGCGCAGTAGAATAGCTAAGAACATTTTGATTAAAAATACTGTTGCTCTATTAGAAGTTAAAAGTTTTATAAAGCTTCCCTAATTAAAGCTATGTAGTCGCTGGGTGTGGTGGAGCACACCTGTCATTCTTCTACCTGGGAAGCAGAGACAGGAGGATTAAAGGTTCGAGACCAGTCTCAGCAACTTAGCGAGAACCTTTGCAACTTAGTGAGACCCTGTTTCAAAAAGGGGGGGGCAGGTATAGCTTGAAGATAGAATGCCACTGGGTTCAATTCACAATACCACAAAAAAAAAAAAAGCCACGTGGTGTTGGTCCTAGAATGACAGAAAGAGTAAGGGAAAAAAAAGACAAAATGAAAGTCTAAAAGCCCAAGTATGAGCTATCCATCATCTGTGAGAAAAGAATGGATTATTTAATAAGAGCTAACAGGCTCATCATTTACAAAAAATAGTCCATTGACATAAATGTAAGATAGATGATTGATATACATTTAGTTTACGACATGGAAGAGTCTTAGACTGGGGGCAGAATATTGAAAAGAGAAAGTCATCTACCTCTCCCTACGCCTCACTAAGTCTTCATTGACATTAAAGTTACATAAGTTCTCCAAACATCAGATTTTAGATGAATACAGAAAAAGCATATTCCAGTGCTAAAAGCATATTCCTTCTAGTCATAAATGCAAATGAAACCTGACTGTTCAGAAAAGCAGCGTGACATTATTGCAGAAACAGCAAAGGATTTTAGAGTCTCAAGATCTGGTTTAAAGCCAGCTTTGTAAACACAAATGGCAAAATGAATCAGGCTTCAATGAGATATTATAAACGCACTAAAAGAATAATATTTTCAAGGAATACATACTGACATGGGAGATTCCATTCATTCAGCAAGTCAACAAATGCTGTGTCAGACCTCAGGCCATGTGCTGAAGATTAAAAAGAGAGGAGGAGGAGGAGGAGGAGGAGGAGGAGGAGGAGGAGGAGACAAGAAGCTTACAGTGTAGTGAGGAAGGCAAACGAAGATTACAGTCATGATATACTTGGTATAAGAGGCACGATAAACAGGTGTAAATATACAGTGAAGCAAGCTATCCAGTCTACAAAAGTCAGAGAAGGTTTTGTAGGAAAACGTGCCATGTTAAGGTCAGCTCTAAGAGACATGGTTATGCACAAGGGCATGAGCAACTGAGGACTCGGATATGAGAAGGCCTAGGGAGGCAGGGTGGACTGGAATGGGAGTCAGACTGGAGTATGGAGGGAAACACACAAAATTGTGTGTACACTAAAGACTGAAATACATCAGCAAAGAATACTGCTCAAAGTAGAAAAGAAAATATTATCAGTGCTAAAACACTGGTTATAGAATTAGAAGTATGAGTAATTTCTAGTTCCCTGTTTTTCTTCCTTTTCTATATTTCCTAAAGGAACCACACATCACAATTTACTCTTTTGATCAAAAAGCATAAATGAAATAATACTTTAGGGTTGGGTTTGTAGCTTGGTGGAAGAGTGCTTGCCTAGCATGTGCAAGGCCCTGGGTTTGATCCCCGGTATACCCACCCAAGAAATTTTTTATCATCTATTAGGATTTGGGGGGGTATTGGGGATGGAACCCAGAGGCATTCTACCTCCAAGTTATACCCCCAACCTGATTTTATTTCTTATTTTGAAACAGGGTTTCACTAAGTTGCAGAGGGCCTCGCTTGCCGAGGCTAGCTTCGAATCTGTGATCCTCCTATCTCAGCCTCCTAAGTATTGATTTTACAAGCGTGTGCCACCACACCCGGCTTGATTTTAGTAAAATCTTAGAGAAACCTGTTATAACAAAATAATTTATTCATTTGGAAAATAAGGCTAATAACATTTAACGTCACAAAGTTGCTAATTCAGATCAAATATGTAACACGTGCGGGAAAACGATTTTGTGATTGTGTCTGCTAGACCTAATTCAGTATCAGGCCACCAGATAAAAGAAAACTGAAATAGAAACGGGAGGTGGGAGGTGGTTGCCAGCACTGACTGTATTTGAGGATGGAGATATGGCCCTGATGAAGTTGGTGAGTTGGATACTAATGTATTGCAGCTCCTTGCTTTAGCAATGATGATAGTCAATGCTAATCAATCCTAATACCACCCCCTCACACACACACACACACAACTGATCTTAGAACAAATCTGAGAAACCTTCTCAACATAATTCTCCAGGCAGTCACTTGGAATTAATCTATAAGGTATGATACTGTTTTGTTTTTTGTTTTTTTGAAACAGGGTCTCACTAAGTTGTGGAGGGCCTCAATAAGTAGCTGAGGCTGGCCGCGAACCCGGATCCTCCGGTCTCAGCCTCCCAAGTACTGGGATTACAAGCATGCGCCACCACACCTGGCTAAGGCATGCTACTTAAAGCCTTTTACTATCATTTTTGTCTCAGGATTTCAAATATGAATACAATCACTTCTACGATTTTTTGAAAAAGGCAATTTGGTTATAAAAATATTCTTTTGATTTTTACTTTAATTTTTAAATGTTCTGCTTTCTCTGAAGAAGTATATCTTATAACATGCCTAGAGGTTCTGATTTAGGATTTTGCAAGAAGAATTAAGAGATTACAGCATTTTGGAAATATATTTACAAATGATGAAACCAGCTAAAAATACATCTTCAGACTGATTATTGCTTTTCACAAAATGGAGAAACAAGTCCCTTACCTTTCCTCTGGAGTGTCTACATGAAATGTCCTCTCTATGACGGTGGTCCACTGGAGACACCTGATAATAAATGTATTTGGCTTTGGTCGTTCTGTTTTCATTAACTGGCATTCTGGAAATAAAATAAAATATTTCTTTAAATATATACACATATAGAGTTCTACTAAATTAAAAACATAAGAAAATTTATTAAAATTTGAAGGCAAAAACAGAATTTCAAAAAGGTTTAGACCTAAGTCAGGCATGATAGAGAATGGATGCTTTCTTGAATTTAAAAATCAGATCCAAGAGTATCACTTTCAGAATGTTCGAGTGAATTGGATTTACTTTTATCTGTCTTGGATAAAAGAGTCACTCTTTCTTGACAAAAATGTGTTTTTTCAAAGACTCACTCTTAATTGGCTCATGAACCAAAGAACTACTTCTCCCAATTCTTTTGCTTTTCCAATTTGCCAAACAGTCAGAGTAGGAATGCAGGTCCGTTCCAGGCTGTTTCTTAGGAGAGTGATTTTTGGTATATTCGCCTGTTTTGGTTATTTTCTCTGAAGATGATCTGCTATTTCTAGACAACTCTTCTTCTCTTTGACTTCTAGTTCCAGAAATCTAATTTGGGTGTTTTGCATTATTCCAAGGGCATTCTACTTTGGGTCTGTTTTTTCTTCTTTAGGTGGACTACTAACAGTAGAATTCATCAGGGGACGACCTAGTAAGTCAAAATCGGACAGATCTATACCAGCCACTGTAGCAAGCTGCCCAAGCTCAGCATCTTTAAGGAGATGTAAGAAAGCATGGGACTTCTGGAAAGAATCCTCGATTCTGCTCAGGTCGTCACCACCCAGGACCATGCTTCTCAACAACTGCGCGTGAAGGGCTCTAGGCAAAGAGAACTATATATTTATTTCTGTCTTTGTGGGGGGGCACTGGAAATTGAATCCAGGGGCATGCTACCTGCAAGCTACACCCCCAGCCCTATTTCATTTTTATTTTGAAGCAGGGTCTCGCTAGGTTGCTGAGCTGTCCTCGATCCTGCAATCCTCCTGTTTCAGCCTCCCAAGTACTGGGAGTGTGCACCACCACGCCCGACAAGAAATTTATATTTCTTAACTGGGCATTTTCATGCTCCAGCTCACTGACTCGTGTATCAGCCTTCGGCCTGATGACTCTTTCCTCCTTTAACTGCTTTAGGCACTCCTCCAGTTTTCCCTGTAAGGTTTCCTGTTTTAAACTGGTTTTCTCAGTCACTTCATGAACACTTTCTGTAGAATTGTCAACCTCTTCAGTGTCTGAGGATGAGACTCTCTACTGTCATAGTCACAGGAAAATCTGATTGCTGCAGCTGATAGATACATCATGAGTTTTTTTCCCACTGAAGAACTACTTTTCATACTTTTCTTGGTGCATTATAGTCTCACATCATGATGCAGTTCATAGTGATAGTGACACACATGCACACAGCACTGGTGGGCTTTCCCCGTTCCCCTCCCCACCCCCTTCCCCATACATGATACCTGAGACTGACACTGGCATTCTCACATATGCACAGAATGTCACTGACAGTGATTCCTTCACTGAGGTTTTCTTTTTTTTTCTTTTTTTTTTTGTGTGTGTGTGGTACTGGGGATTGAACCCAGGGGCATTCTACCTCCAAGCTACCCCCCAGCCCGATTTCACTTTTATTTTGAAGCAGGGTCTCACTAGGTTGATGAGAGTCTCACTACTTGCTAAGGCTGTCCTCGAACCTGCAATCCTACTGTCTCAGCTTCCCAAGTACTGGGATTACAAGCGTGCGCCACCACGCCCGGCTCTTCACTGAGTTTTGATTAACAGAAAACCCCTGTTCCTTTTCGCACATTCTGCAGTACGCCATGGCAAGAAACCAGACACACCAGGAGTGGAGGTTCCGGAACATAGTATTCTTTATAAAGGGAGTGTGTTCATCCACTACTTACAGTTTCTTTGTAGCCAATTTGATTCTGATAGTACCTTTTCCTTTTCAACTACTTCCTAGAATTATTGTTCTCTTTTTCTGTTGAGCAGTTTTGGATGGTTCCTTTACTGATGGTTATCCACTGGTACTCTGACTTAGCACTCCTTCCATTCTAGAGAACTTTTTTTTTGGTCCTGGGGATTGAACCCAGGGGCATTCCACCTCTGAGCTACACCCCCAGTCTGATTTTATTTTGATTTTGAAACAGGGTCTCGCTTGGTTGATGAGAATCTCACTACTTGCTGAGGCTGTCCTTGAACCTGTGATCCTCCTGTCTCAGATTCCCAAGTACTGGGAATATAGGAGTGTACCACCATGCCTGGCTGGAGAAATTTTTTGATAACTGCTTTCATTATAGAATGATCACTGAGTAGATTTCTTATTATTTCCAAAACAACTAGAGTTCTATTGGTTTCTAGGACCAAAGCCTTGGCTCCTTCATTGGTGAGGCCATGCTGTTGCAGGTCAAGAGGTCTAAGCCATAAATCCTCACCAAGAGCATCTGCAAAAGTACGTGCACCCACGTCACCAACAAGTGTGTTGCCATTCAAGGTGATGCACCTTCAGCCTGCCATGCAGTCAAGATCAGTCTGCTAGAGCAAAGACTCAGCCCAGGCTTCTTCATGCCTTCTCATGAGTTGATACTTCAAGACCTTGGCCATGTGATCTGCTCCCCACGGCAGGCTACACTCCATGAAGTTGACTGACAAATAATTTCCAAGCCTCCATCCCCAACTGGACAGTTTGTAAGAGAAAGGTGCACCAAAGAAGCTGGTCTATTCAGTCCCTTTGTTAAAACAGTTCAATCTCTCTCGCTTAAAACTAGTCCATTAACTCCGGGTTCCTTAGCTCACTTGATGCACTAAAACAGCCTCTAAGAGCTCTACAAAATGAGAAGGTCGCATCTTTGGATATTATCACAGGAACACAACTTCTGCACATTTCATTTATGTGAGAACCTGTTTTCCCAAGCCAGGGCTGGAAGAAGCTCTTAAAAAAAAAAGTCAGAGCAACCTCATAGCTTTCCAAGGATCTCCGGCTCAGGTTACTCACCATCTACCCTTAGTATTCCTTTCTAGTCCAGTGCCAATCTGCCCATTTCAACCTGCTCACCTGGACTATTTTTGCCCAAACACAACGTGTTCTTTCCTGTATTTATACTTCTGCTCCAACTGCTACTGATATCTGCAATGCCTCACATTTATTTTGCCCTATCCATATGCAATCTTCAACATAATGCCCATCCCACAGGTATCAGCCACACCTATTCCTTCCATGACAGTTTTCGTGACACCTGGCCCTAGACGGACCACTTCCTCCTCTATATCCTCATGACTTATTTCTGTATGCCTTGTTTGTCACATAGCATAGTCTTAGAACGTTTTTTATCATTTTGAACAAGGTATCCTTTTATGCATACCTAGATTATAAGCCTTTCGGTAAGATAAACTATCCACAACTCTTAGTATCCACAGACACTAGAGCCAGTCAGTCAAAAAGGGATTAAATTCTGTCAGGGAATATCTAGGAAGACTTGAAGGAAGTGGAGCAAAGTGGACTAGCTCTAAGTGTGGATTCTGACGCCATACTATTCACTTTTTTTTTCTACCAGTAACCATACAACTTTGAACAAGTTAACTAATCTCTCCAATCATCAATAGGAAATGGAAAATAACAACATTAGCTATACTGTAGAATTAAAATGGAGATTAATAATAAATCCATATAATACTTAGCATAATGTGATACAAAATTAGCTTTCAATGAACACTAGCTATTATTATTGGATGTATGTAACCTAAACTTCATAAGACAGGTGGCAGTAGACACCCAGAGAAAGTAAGGATAGGGCTGTCTATTGAAACTGTGTTTTTGAAAGAAACTAATTTATCCCTAGTTGACAAATTCATCAGTGCTTATCTGTTTTGAACTTTCTCCATTATTAGCAATTATCAACTACCATCTCTATGTCTTTAAGGTCCAAGTCAGCCAGGTGTGGTGACACACTTCTGTAATCCTAGTACTTAGAAGGCTGAGCCAAGAGGATTACAGGTTCAAGGCCAGACTCAGCAACTTAGGGAGTCTCTGTTTCAAAATAAAAAATAAAATAGGGCTGAGGGTCTAGCAAGAGGTAGAACAGGCCTGGGTTCAACCCCTAGTACCAAATTAAAGAAAGAAAGAAAAAAAAGGTCCAAGTCATTACACACATTAGACCAATTCTTTTTTTTTTGTACTTTTCTTGGTGCACTGTAAGTATATCCCATAGTGAGATTCAACGTGACGTTGACACTTTACACTGAAAGGGATCATTCACCCAAGGCTCTCTGCTTAGTTTTCTTCTCTTTTCTAATAACCTTTCATGTTTTGGCCATCATCTTTTACTTTACCAATATCAAAATCCAAACTTCGTCCCATATTGGGTTTCTGTGTTAAGACACAAGTCATGGGTGGGGGCTACAGCTCCGTGACAGAGTGTATGTAGAGCATGAGTGAGGCCTGGAGTTCAATCCCCTTCTGCCCCCCCCAAAAAATAAACATGCCTAACTACACAAAGGACTGGCACCACATCTCAGACCAAATCCTTCATCTTCCCCTTAAATCTACCCCTCCTGGCTTTGGTGATTTCTCCGCCACCTAGATGAAGCCTGGGGAGAGATTCCTTTTTGATACTGGCAGGACTTTCCTTTACCTGGTTTTTCCACGGGTGAAATTCTTACTGCCCAGTCCTTAAACCTCCCTCGCTGCCATAAAACCAGAATCTTCCTACTCAGAGATGTTGAGAAGCTACATGTGCTACTTAAAACTAGAGTATGAGCCAGGCGTGTAATCCCAGGACTTGAGAGGCTCCAACAGGGGGATTACAGGTCCGTGGCCAGCCTCAGCAATTTAGTGAGGCCGTCCACAACTTAGTGAGACCCTGTTTCAAAATAAAAAATAAAATATGGCTGGGGTGTAACTCAGAGGTAGAACCCCCTGGTTCAATTCCTAGTACCCCCCCATCCCCTAGTGTCTGTGTTCTGAGAGATACCTGAACACATCGGAAAGTGACCTCCTGACCTCCCACCCTGTGCTCTCCGCCAACGTCCCGAAGCTCCATCTCAGATGATGCATCCCTCCTTTCAACTGCTCAGGCCCAAAGCCTCGGATCCCCGAGTCCTCCCTTCTCTCACATCATGTCCACATCTCCTGGATGTCTACTGGCTCTACTTCAAAACAGCTTCTCCTCTCTTCTCACGCCCTCCACTGCCTCAGACTACACCGCCATTCTCTCAAAACCTCACAACAGCTCTCGCTGCCCCTCACAGACCTTCCCTCGCACTCTCTCTCAGGCCACCTTGCCAGTCACCCTGGCTTTCCTGAAGCTCCTCAACGATGCACTGTTCTCTCTCTGCTCAGGACTTGTCAAGCTTTGCCCTCCGCCTGGCATTCTTTTCTCTCACACATTCCCAGAGTTAACTCCACCCCCCGCTTCAACACTTAGATCCAATCTAACCTTCACACCAAAGCCTACCTTAGTCATTTTTTTTTTCGGTCCTGGGGATTGAACCCAGCGGCACTGTACCTTTGGCTAGACCCCCAGACCTATTTTTTATCCTTTCTTTTGAATCAGGGTCTAAGTTGCAGAGTCCTCACTAAGTAGCTGAGGCTGGCCACAAACCTGGATCCTCCAGTCTCAGCCTCCCAAGTACTGGGATGACAAGCGTGCGCCACCACGCATCGTTTTTAATACTGCAATTTGCGGCCTTATACAGGAACCCCCAGCTTCTTTCATCTGCTTCACTTTTTACTTTCCGTAGCATGTTACCATCTAGCACATGAGATGACTAACTTTCTTCCTTGTTTACTGTCTGTTTCCTCAACTAAAATCTAAGTTCCACTGGCATATTTTTAGCAGTACCTGATACACAGTAAACACCCAATAAATACCTTCCAAACAAATGGATTCTGAGAGTAAAAATCCAACAAGGCAATTTTGCTGATACAGGAAAGGAGAGACTTTCCGGAGCAACTTTCTTAAAAGGAAGGGAAGGAATTTATTGAACAAGTAAAGGGGTGGCTCTAGTCAGGAGCATAAACAGTTTAGTGACAGAGCAGGAGAGAGGAGTGTAGTTTAGTGACGGAACAGAAGCGAGTATAACAGTGCACCAATGCAGTCAGGGTGTCGATGCAAGTGTGAGGCAGCAGTAATTATTTTCTCATTGCTTCTATTTTTCAGTGAATTAGGATGTAAAGTCATCCGTTAAGAGTAAGGTTGGGGAGCCGGGCGTGGTGGCGCACGCTTGTAATCCTAGTACTTTGGGAGGCGGAGACTGGAGGATCCGGGTTCGCGGCCAGCCTCAGCTCTCTCGCTCTCTCTCTACTTAGTGAGGCCCTCCACAACTTTGTGAGACCCGGTTTCAAAATAAAGTATAAAAAATAGGGCCGGGGGTGTAGCTCAGAGGTAGAACGCCATTGGGTTCAATCCCCGGTACTGCAAAAAAAAAAAAAAAAAAAGAGTAAGGTTGAAAGAGAATGCATTAGGGCTTTGAGAAGAAAGAAGATATGAACTAGTACTCTAAGAGAATGAAGAGCAAACGGGAACTCCATCAGGACTGCTGAGTAACACTAAGAGCCCACTTGACTAACGAGCAAGAATTTAAAGCAATACCAGAAATCATGGCTGTGCATTTCCACCAGGCATATCCAACTGCATGGGTGCAGGTGGAGACACTGAGGACGGGATTCAAGTCACCCTGCATTTTAACCAAATTAAAAGTTTGTCAAAGCAAAAAAAAAAAAAAAAAAAAGGAACAAAGTAGAGGGTACAAGGCGAGGGAGTGATGAAGATAATCAACCAAGGAATTGAAATAGGTTTGGAGGAAGGGAGAACCTCATGGTATATAAGATGATGAAAAGGTAGCGGAACTGACAGATCATAAAATCCATTATATCATAGTTATACCTGTGCAACAATATCACATAGCTTTTGAACTATGAAAATTAAGAAATATTAAATAGAGTCTGTCATTTTATGGTATTTGAAACATGAAATTTTAAAATACCAAAGACATTATGCCAAAAAGAGCCACCCAATTTCTTATGACCTTCTCTGCCCAGCAGTCTTAGAGTCTCCGTGAAGCCCATCTTCCTCTTTTCAAAATTCCCATTAATTTCCAGGCAGCAGTTCACTACACTGTCCTGAACGTGTTTAATACTGTGCTGGTTTGACTTACGTTAGGCCTTTGGCGCTTTACTTCTTCCCACAGTGCCCAGGACAGTGACACCGTACAAAGGTGCACAGGAAGGCACTGCGGAGCCAGTACCAACTGGCTGTGGATGCAAACAAGGGAGGCCAAGCCAAGGAGGGGCAGACATGGCAGAAATGCTTCTGGAAGGCACAGTGCAGCACTGGGAACCAGGAAGAGCAGGCAAGGAGCCAAGGAAGGCCCAAGCTAAGGCTCACCTATTTCAGTTTCACTTAAGGTTCCCCTTGTGGCAGCACAAGGTAACTAACATAACAGACTGAAATTAGATGACAGATTCAAATCCAGGCTCTACCACACACTGTCAAAGTACTTTACGTTGCTCAGCCCTCAAGTTTTTCATTTTTAAAAGCACTATCAGGAATTGAAGCAAAACTTCAAAGGAAGTATATTTTCAACAAAACCTAAATGAAGTTTAAATATTATAATTTAAAGAACTTCTCGCCGGGCGTGGTGGCGCACGCTTGTAATCCCAGTAGTTTGGGAGGCAGAGACCGGAGGATCTGGGTTCGCGGCCAGCCTCAGCGCTCTCTCTCTCTCTCTCTCTCTCTCTCTCTCTCCCCCTCCTTAGTGAGGACCTCCACAACTTCGTGAGACCCAGTTTCAAAATAAAGTATAAAAAATAGGGCCGGGGGCGTAGCGCAGAGGTAGAACGCCCCTGCGTTCAATCCCTGGTACCGCAAAAAAAAAAAGAACTTCTCAACACCAGAATTTAAAAAGCTGGTTGTGTGTGTGTGTGTGGGGGGGGAGTGTTGGGGATTGAACCCAGGGGTATTCTACCTCCAACCTACACCCCCAGCCCTTTGTGTTTTGTTTTGAAACAGGGTCTCACTAGGTTGCTGAGACTCTCGCCATGTTACCAAGACTGTCCTTGAACCTGTGATCCTCTTGTTTCAGCCTCACAAGTACTGGGATTACAGGCATGTGCCACACCATGCCTGGCCAAAAAGCTGTTTAAAATACTTTATTATTAGACTCAATGTGATTATAAACTACTATAATTTTTAAGGCTGCTAAAATTTATACAAGTTATTTTAGTTACCATTCTCAAGCACAGTAGTTATATGTATGTATGGGGTGGTTTGAAAATGTTAAAAACAGTATAACGACCAAGGTAGTTATGTAAAAATCAACTGTTTTGACTAAATTTATTAAATGTTTGCAGACTCTACAACATATATGAAATGCTAATCATGGACCAAACATTATGTAAGACTTCAGGCACACAAAAGTAAGGAAGAAACTACAAACTCACACAACACTCCAAACTCTACTATTGTCATTCTACATACGTAATTACAAAGTATTAACTCGCTGATGCTATACAGGTTTTAGTCAGGTTCTTGTAATGCCTCCAGTCTAATAAAAATGTTATATGTAATTAGAAACAAGTAGTATAATGGAAATAAACCTACCACAGTACCTTAGGGTTTGCTGCTATCCATGAAAAGGGTAATTAAAAGATCTGAACACAAAGCAAAGCAGTTGAAACTTTATATTACCAGGTTTTAAAAAAGTGATCTAATAAATAGAAAAAGGTTGGGATCCTATATGTTAGCTATATTAAGGAATCATGAATACATCTGTAAAATGAAGAAAAATATGCTAGGGAAGTTCTGAGTTTTCAGCTCATGTTGGTTAATGATCTGAACATTCCTATTCTTAAATGAGATTTATTCTTTAAGCAGATTCTTAAAGAGCATGACGGCTAATAAATAAATTAGCCAATACTTCCTTAGAAGAGTATTTTCCTTTTGGTTATATAAAAATTCCCAAAACAAGCCAGGCCAATTTAAATCTTAAAAACAGAAGTTGGAAGCTTTGGGTAGAGATTCTAAAAAGCTATTACTAAATGCTTATGATTTCTTGAATAATTTAATACACATCAATAAAGCTAAGTGTTCTTATCTAAAATGCCAGGTGGCTAACTTCTATTGTGTCATAACATGTGACATGTTTCAGTATTTGTTACCCTAGTATTCACATTAGATAGTCATACTAGTTAAATTCTCCTGAGCAACTTGAAATACAAGCTGAATTTCAAATGTTCTGCTTACTTTACACCACTCTCAGCCACAGATGACAAAGTTTGTTCAAAGCTATAATTACTCACAAATTTGAAAGCCAATTAACAGGACTGCAACATATGAGATCAGAAAAATATATACCCAAAAGAAATTTTGGAGATTATCTGTTCATATTCTACTAAAAAAGTTTAAGATCTCATTTCAACCTTTAACTCTTAAATAGCAACTTAATTCTTTTTAAAACAAATTCTACCAGATTCAATGTAGAAAAGGCATAATAATAGAGTCCATTTATAATTAAATCGCCTAATGAAATAAAGCCAACCACCACTTATGATGACCATAAATCAAGTTTACTTTTAAGATACTTCCATTCTGTAAATCAGCAAATTTATAAGACTAAAACCAGTTAAGTAACTTGCCCAAAATACATAGCTTGTGAGAAACTGTAAGGATTTATCCCATGTCTATCCGAATCCAAATCTGAAAAGAATATAGTGCTAGGAAAACTGCTATTAAAAATCAGTACTCCTTGGGCTGGGGATATAGCTCAGAGGGTAGAGTGCTTGTCTAACACATGCCAGGCCCTGGGTTTGCTCCCCAGTGCTGGGGTAGGGGATCAATCCTCTGTCAAACGGGACCATCCAGTATCACCTGTACACCTTTCCCACACTGTCTGTGTGCTTGGCCCTTCTCCCATCTATGACACCTTTTCCCCTATGAGAAAATCCAGGAAAATTTCCATCTGACAGATGTTTGGCAGGGGAGAGAGCCCAGGTATGTCTGCTCCTGGCTCTGCCTCTGCCCTCTAGCAGAATCCTGATCTATGGCATTCCTTATTTGTTTGGGAAGAGTGTAGGAGGAGGTGGTTTAACATGAGAGGCTGAGGGAAAGAAGGTAGTCAGGAAAGAAGAAAGGCAACAAAGCCTCTTGGGGTCTTTTGGTGCTAAGTCACACAGCCTGCAACATCAATAAGTTAATGATAATAAAAATTGTCTGAAACAATTATCTATTACCCAGTGATAACATACTTTTTTCCACATAAGGAAACAGGAGGGAAATTAGTTCTTTCATTTTATTTCGTAACAGAAAGGATTCAATAAATGAGGGGCAGGATCGAGTTTCTAACATTATATTTTACTCTAGAAGATGTTTTTCACTTATGATCCATATTCCAATTTCTGACATTCTAATCATCTATTTTGGTATTTACATGGGATACTATTTATGGATTTAAATTGGATGTGAAATCATGACATGCTAATGTGAACTTCTCTTAACATATTTTTCTTTAATGAACATGGTCACCACAGACAGCACTATTTATCAAAAGCACATGTTCAGAGCCAGCATGTTACCCATTAACATTTTTCTATGTTGTCTACCCAATGAATCCTGCCTCAGGAAACACACACCTTAAGAGTCTTCCAGAATAAATGTTTTCTGCATATCCTCTGCAGAGGTGATATTTAAGTAAAAATTCACTGTGATCACCTTGGATGAATAATTAAAATATAAAAATGACACAAAACATTCACTAACTGGGAATTTTAAGAAGCAAACACTAGTGGACTCAAAATACAGAATTAAGCATATTAATTTCTTGTTTTTTTGCCACAGAATAACCATGCCCTTTAAAAATATAATAAATGTGGTAAAATATAATTTACTATTTTAACCACTCTATGTCCACTTTTATAATATTAATAAATTCATGTTGTTTTTGTAGGCAAATTGCTTTGTTTGTTTGTTTTTGTGTGTGTGGTACTGGGGATTAAACCCAAGGGCATTCTACCCCTGAGCTACACCCCAGCCCTATTTTATTTTTTACCCGGAATCAGGGTCTCACTAAGTTGCTGACAACCTCACTAAGTTGTGAGGCTAGCTTTGAACCAGTGATCCTCCTATCTCAGCCTCCCAAGTACTGGGATTACAGGAGTACACCACCATACCTGGCTTAACAAATTGTTTTTGAACATATTTCCTTATTTACTTCCACTGTAAAAGTCATCCATGCTTAATATTGAAAAACTCATAAACAAGTAAAACAATTTATAACAGAATAGGTGTTTGTGAGTGCTGTCCTATGAAGAAAAACTAGGCAAAGCAACAAGTTAGAATGAAAAGGAGGTGGGACTATGCTAGAAAGGGTGTTGTTTAGTGAAGTTAAAAGGCCAACCAGATCCTTGTGGGGAGAGTGATCTGGGTGAAAGGAACAGGTGCACTGGCCTGCATCTGGAGGGAAGCCATGTTTGAGAACAACACGCTCAGTGGGACTGGAGTCTGTTAGAAATGGTAGGTGAGATGAGAGATCCTCAGCGAGGGAACATTTACTGTAGTTTATAGAATGAAGTACTGCTCAATTCTAAATTGCAACGAAAGCCAATCAAGGTGTGTGTGCGTGAGCGTGTGTGCGCACTGGGGATCAGACCCAGGTCTTCCACCTGCAGGCAAGCATCTTTAAAGGGGACAGGAAGGTGGGGTGAAGAAAGAGAACTCCTTCTGTTGAGTGAGTTGTCAACAACTTTGGACTTCATAAAGGCAGGCTCTCTGTGGCTGCCAGTCAACTGTCATCTTAGGTTTGATGACTGTCAACCTGCTCCTGGAGTCCCAGCACTACTCATCAAGCCCTATTCCCATATGGCAAAAATGGCACCTGTCTTTGGAGACCCTGCTATCACCCTATTCTCAACATATCCTACAGGGTTTTATGTGTGTGTTTTCAATCTTCCTGAAAATTCCTTTGGCAGTACAGTTTTTCTATTCCTTTTATTTCTGAACCATCCCCTGTCATCTGAATCGCACCTCATCAGTCCCGTGTGACTCTTCTCTTCCAGCCCACGAGGCCAGGCCAGCAGCATTCTCGCTAGCAGTTCCTTCACTACGCCTCTTGTAGCCGCCCCTCTCTTCACTGCCAACACCAACCTGGGGACTCGCAGCCAAACGCTGGGCCCCTGAAACGGCCCAGCCTTCTGCCTCTCCAAGTTGTCCCACATACTACTCGCCATATAAGCAAGCTACTGTCTTTAAAAACAGGTTTGAAGCACTATTCCACCACATCACGAAGAACTATGAGTAACTGTAGCCGATCAGTTCTCTTCACTACCATGAACATCTTGTAACGACTCTAAACTGAAGGATTTAGCGCTCACCATTCCCTTCACTGGAGACCTCTCCACCCTCTACCTCAATGCAGTCACTCAAGATCTTCTCCAATTAGCCCCGCCCACGCGTCCTACTCCAAAAACCCACTGTATTTAACATTTATAGCCTATATGCTGATATTTTATCATATGTTTTGATCTGTTTCACATGAATCTCCTGAACTATCTTTTGTGTGTTTGTGTGTGGGTGTGTGTGTGTGGGGGGGTAATGGGGATTGAACCCAGGAGCATTCTACCTCCGAGCTTCACCTCCGAACCTATTTTATTTTTATTTTGAAACAGGGTTTCACTAGGTTGATGAGTCTCACTACTTGCTGAGGCTGTCCTCGAACCTGTGATCCCCCTGTCTCAGCCTTCCAAGTACTGGGATTACAAGCATGTGCCACCATGCCTGGCTAACTTCAATATTTTAAAGTTCTTTTTTCACCAGAAACAAAATTTACTTCATTATCTCTTTCTGCCCAAATCTTAGATTCTTATTTCTTCAAAACCTAAATTGTTCCATTTAGACCATCTCAAAAATATTAGTAATAAATATTCTAGAAGCAAAATACATGCTTTAAGCATATGTGTATGTATGTCTAAGTAAGTCTTAATAACATATTTTGAAAAAAAAGTAATTACATTCTTGATGTCAGTGCAACAGTTATAGCTATAACATTTAAGGATAGTCTTTCCCTAGGAAAAGTAGATTAGATTTATAAAATAAAGTATTTCCCCCCTTTGGAGAAAAACAGAAAGTAAAAGGTAGGCCCACATGTAAAGCACAGACTTGTCGAAACAGTGAATTTTGGAGAACTGCACACAAGTAAACCAAATTATTTCATTAAAATTATATATTTAGGCCGGACGTGGTAGCACACACTTGTAATCCCAGAACTTGGGAGGCCAAGACAGGATAATTGCAATTTCGTGGCCAGTCTCAGCAACTTAGCGAGGCCCTCCACAACTTAGTGAGACCTTGTTTCAAAGTAAAAAATAAAGAGGACTGGGGGTATAGCTCAGAGGTAGAATGCCCCTGGGTTCAATCCCCAGTGCCATATACACACACACATACACAAAATCATATATAAAGACAGCCAGTCATTATCAGAATCTGACCTCTCTAGAAAACACTCTTTACTTGAAACTTTTAAGGAAAAAGTACAAAGGTTTTTCTTTCCATTCAAGGAATTCTAACTCCAAGTAAAATAACCTGACTTTAAAAGGTTTCAATCACAGCTGTAAAGAGGTCTCCAGGTCTTTACTATTGTTTAAAAAGAAGAAGAAGCCAGGCATGGTGACGCATGCTTGTAATCCCAGTACATGGGAGGCTGAGACAAGAGGATCCGGGTTCTCAGCCAGTCTCAGCTACTTAGTGAGGCCCTCCGCAACTTAGTGAGTCCCTGTTTCAAAATAAAGAATAAAAAAAAGGGGGGCTGGGGTGTAGCTGGAAGAATACCCCTGGGTTCAATCCCCAGTACTGAAAAAATAGAAAAACATTTTATATTAAAAACAATTTAACTGATATATTAAAAGAATAATGAACTCATTCACTAATCTTTAGAAGAAAGAAATCTAAATCTTTGCCAAGTTAGGTCAGTTTGGAAACTTTACATTATACCCTTTTCAAAAAATTAATTAATTTATTTATTTATTTATTTATTTTGTGGCACTGGGGATTGCACGCAGGGGCATTCTACCTCCAAGCTACTGAAGAACCAAAGTGAAGCCATGTCAGGCTTTAGTTAAAGCTTTAAGTAGACTAGGCCTAAGTATCTGTTTTCTAGAAGTTAAGTTTCTATAGCCTGTTGCCCCATACCCTGTAGAAACCATTAAGTATGCTAATCTGATCTTGTCCCTAGCAACCTCTAGAAACAGCCAATTGGTGTCAAGCACACCTGGGTTTGGAACTCCAGATAATTTGGGCAAGGCCACTCTGATCAGAGTCAGCAGGCCCCCCACCCATCCTGGACATTCCTGGGAAAGGTAGTGTGGGCCCAACCAATCAGCTAAAAGGTCACCATATAAGGTTAATGCTTCCCTAAGGATGACCCCTACCTACGGCGCAAAAATTAAACCAACCAGGGAATGCCAACAAGCTTATGTTTTAAACTAACCTATCAATGTAAAGGTGGGGTGGGCTGCCTCCTTAGGGGACAAAAGCTTTGTTCTCAGAGAGCAAGGGGCTTCTCTCTGTGACCACTGCGTTGGCGCATGTTAGGAGCCCAAGCTCGAGCTTGAATAAAGGACCCTCGTGCGCTTTGCATCGGAATCGGCTCCTGGTGGTCTTTGGTGGGATCACGAACTTGGCATTTCACTACACCCCCAGCCCTATTTTTTATCCCTTATTTTGAAACAGGGTCTCACTAAGTTGCGAAGGGCCTCACTAGGTAGCTGAGGCTGGCTACGAACCGGGATCCTCCGGTCTCAGCCTCCCAAGTACTGGGATTACAATCAAAACATTTATTTTTAAATAATCAACTAGTGATTATTGTAGCCTATTATGGGTTGTTTCATCACATTAAGATTTCATATACATTACTTTTTACTTAATCTCAATAAAATTCTAAAGTATTTTCATCATTTCCAGAAAGTTCACAAACCAAAAGAAAGAAAAGGAGAAAAAGAAAAAAACAGAGAGAGAGAGAGAGAAAAGAAAAAAGAAAAAAAAGAAAAGAAAAGAGAAAAGAAAAGGGAAGCAGTTTGGTAAGTTACTCATTCAGAATCACAAGCCATCAAGGTGAAGAAGCCTGAGGCAAGTTTTCTGGCTCTAAATGTTTGGCTCTTCTTTCCAAATCACAAACTGTCTTAGGAATGTCGGCTGCATATAAGAGAAAAGTCAAATTTTTAACTCTTTATAATAAGCTTCATATACTTCACTTGCTAGTTTGGGGCAAATACATTGCTAGAAACAGGTGATACATAGAGTACTGAACTATAAGCCGGGCGTGGTGGCGCACGCTTGTAATCCCAGCACTTGGGAGGCTGAGACCAGAGGATCCGGGTTCGCGGCCAGCCTCAGCTACTCAGTGAGGCCCTCCGCAACTTTGTGACACCCTGTCTCAAAATAAAGAATAAAAAAATAGGGCTGGGGTGTAGCTCGGAGGTAGAATGCCCCTGGGTTCAATCCCTAGTACCGCAAAACAAACAAACAAACAAACAAACAAACAATAAACTATAAATAATATCAGAAATATGTTAACAAGATTTGTTAAAAATATTATCACAAATATTTTAACAAACTATCCTATTTTAGTAGAACTACTGTGAAGTTCGAAGGAAGCAATGCATACCTAGTAAAACAATAATGTAGTATATGCTTATTTTAAATTACCTACAACAATACTCTATAGAAATAGAAACTTTGTATCAGTGTGCTTTTGGAAGCAGTAACTGTTGCTGATTGGACAATTCAATTATCATGAACTATTCTGGCATGTTTCAAAAGCATTACCATTTAAAAACATTAAAAATGTCTAAAAATGCAACCATAGTAATAGATTCTGAGTGCATGGGTTGGGGGTGAGGGAGAAAGACAATGACAAATTGGTCCAAAAGGACACTGAGACTTCATCGTTGGAAGACTATTGTGCTGACAATTAGTGACAGAGGAAGCAGAGCACAAAACAAATGAATGAAAAAGGCTGAACTTGCAATGAAAGACCTTATTATAGAGCAGAAACATTACTGTGATAAAGGGGCAATGTACTCGCCTCTCCAAACCTTCCAAACAGGCACCCCAGTCTCTTTTCTCTTCCCCTGCATTCATTTTTCCATTAGCATCTGCTTGATTATGTATTATTTCCATCCCAAAAGAATTCCTCTGTATCTTTTCTAAATTCCCAAGGCTTAAAGGTCCTTCCCGGGCCGGGCGTGGTGGCGCACGCTTGTAATCCCAGTACTTTGGGAGGCGGAGACCGGAGGATCCGGGTTCGCGGCCAGCCTCAGCTTGCTCTCTCTCTCTCTCCCTGTCTCTCTTTCTCTCTCTCTTTCTCTCTACTTAGGCCCTCCACAACTCCGTGAGACCCGGTTTCAAAATAAAGGATAAAAAATAGGGCCGGGGGTGTAGCGCAGAGGTAGAACACCCCTGCGTTCAATCCCCGGTACCGCAAAAAAAAAAAAAAAAGGTCCTTCCCTCCACTCTGGCCTTAGGCCTTATTTAAATTTACTCGAAATAATAATAAACACTTTAAAATTAACATAAAGATATGGGGGGCAGAAAGGCAGGGATTCAGCATTAACGACTGGACTCGGAAAAAACAACCAAACGTGTGCCTCAGGTCCATTTGTTAAATGCACAATGATCATATCATTTATAGCAGCTATCCAGATGATCCTGCCTCCAAGAATTAGTTTGCCCTACACGCTTTTGACATAATTAGAAGAGCAATGCTGAAATCTTCACATACTAGTGATTCCTCTGCATTAAGCTTTAGTTTCCTGAAACGGAAGTAGCTAAAAACTCTGAAATAAGACTTTATATATGAACTGAGAATGACAAGATTTGACCCATGATATTGACAAACTAGTCTAGAGGCATGGAAAGCCCATATACGCTCCACAATACCCACACCAAAAAACCTCGCACCCCACGCCCTAAGGTGGTCAGAGATACTTTAGTTAGGTAGGAGGATGAAAAAGCACTGGCCTTGAAGTCTGAAAGCTGTGGTTTATCTCCCAGCTCCATGCATTACCACTGGAAAATTCCACAAACCAAGTTTCTTTAGCCATAAAATAGAAAGATAATTTATCCCACAGAGATGTCAAAAGAATTAACAATATATGAAACCGGGCGTGGTGGCGCACGCTTGTAATCCCAGTACTTTGGGAGGCGGAGACCAGAGCATCCGGGTTCGCGGCCAGCCTCTCCCTCTCCCTCTCCCTCTCCCTCTCCCTCTCCCTCTCCCTCCCC
>PVJS01006552.1:32187-59466 GCA_004027185.1 Glis glis | reverse complement strand
TACTTAGTAAGGCCCTCCGCAACTTAGTGAGACCCTGTCTCAAAATAAAGAATAAAAAATAGGCCTGGGGGTGTAGCTTGGAGGTAGAATGCCCCTGGGTTCAATCCCCAGTACCACAAAAAAATAAAAAAGAAAAAAAGTTGCTATTCTATAACAAAAAATGTACTGAGAGCATATATCAAATGTTTCCTACAGCCGGGCGTGGTGGCGCACGCTTGTAATCCCAGTACTTTGGGAGGCGGAGACTGGAGGATCCGGGTTCGTGGCCAGCCTCAGCTCTCTCTCTCTCTCTTCTTAGTGAGGCCCTCCGCAACTTCGTGAGACATGGTTTCAAAATAAAAGTATAAAAAATAGGGCCGGGGGTGTAGCGCGGAGGTAGAACACCCCTGGGTTCAATCCCCAGTACCGCAAAAATAAATAAATAAATAAATAAATAAAGTATAAAAAATAGGGCCGGGGGTGTAGCGCGGAGGTAGAATGCCCCTGCGTTCAATCCCAGGTACCACACACACAAAAAAAATGTTTCCTACATGTCTGCCACTATGCCAAGTGCTTTAGATATACTGTCCTGCCTAATTCTCATGACCATCTTATAAAATATATATCTATATTATCTCAGTTTTAGAGGTGAGAAAACATGTGCTTAGAGAAATCAAATAATTTCTTAGGCCACATGAATAGTAAGTGACAGAATAAGAATTTAGACACACATATTTCTGCCTTTAAAATCTGTGTTTTTTTTTTTTTACTGGAGATTGTACCAGGAGCATTGTACTTCTGAGATATAGCCCCAGCCCTTTTATTTATATATATATATATTATTTATATATATTATTTATACATTTTTATTTATATATATAAATATAATATATATTGTATTTATTTATTCATTTTAATTTTGAAACAGAGTGTCACTAAGTTTTTGAGGGTCTCACTAAGTTGCTAAGGCTGGCCTTGAACATGCAATCCTCCTGTCTCAGTCTTCCAAGTACTGGGATTACTGTTTTTAATCACAGAACTGTCATTTGACATATATGACTATATATACTTCATAACTGGAATGTTTGAATTCAGTTCTTTGTATCTTTGCAGATGTTGGCATATAGAATAAATTCAATAAATGTTTCTTAATTAATTGATTCATGGTGAGGGTTTTTTTTTTCTTGGTTTGATTCCTATGATTTCACTACTTATTTCCAAATAGTAACATTTTAACCTTCTTGAGTAGAAGCCATTGAACATCTTGCGTGGCCTTGGTTGCCAAGTATTATTTTAAGTTCTGATTTCATAATCAAGAATTAATACGTAGTTGTCAGAGAAGTAACTGAACTAGAACTCCTGATTCTCACTCTAATTAGAGAGCTCAGTAATGATTCCTTTGTTTACAAACTATGAGTCATCCATTCTATCACCCAGGATAATCAGCTGATCTCCTTCATTACCACCACTATCATCATCATCATCAATCAGTATATATTTACAGAGCTCTTTATGCTTATAAGACACTTTTTTTAGATTCTAGAGATAAAGCGTAATATATGTCCTATCGTCAAAGAGTTTCTAATCCAATTGGGAAACCAATTATGGAGATAGATTTAGCCTGGTCCTTCAAAGAAGAGTTGCTTGTAGGAGATGAGGGACATTGTTAGGATTTTTAATATTCTAGACAGAGGAAACATTATCAGTAAAAGCAGAGAAATTTTGATGTATATGTTCAAATAAATATAAGCAATAGAACAGAGGGTGTTTAAAAGCTCTTGCCCATGTGTTTTGTGTGGTGTGAGGTAGGGATCTGACTATTTTTTCTCCATAGGGATCATTAATTTTCCTAACACCATTTAATGAATCATTGATACTTTCTGGTCTAATTAAAAATAACACATTTTTCATATACTAAATTCCATCAAATATTTGGGACTGTTTTTGGATTCTGTTCCATTTTATTGTCCTCTTTGTCTGTACCTGAGCCAGTACCACATTATTTAGATTCATATAGCTTTGTAATACATCTTGACATCTAGTAGGACAAGCACCTTTTCTTTGTTCTTTTTCAAAATAGTTATGGCTGTTCTTGCACATTGCCTTCTCCATACGAATTTTAGAAATTGCTAATCAAATTCCCTGAAAAAAATCACAAGAGGCATGAAGGGAATGCCATGAAGCATACAGGGAGTGTAATGGGCCATGAGGCTGGTAAAGTAGTTTGAAGGTCAAATAATGAAGCCTTCGACTGTCCAGCCAAGACATGCAGAGCCTGCAGCACTTCTGGGCTTTTCTAAAGAGGCTGAGATAACTTCTGGCACCCAGGCCTTCCCTGAAGAAGTTTGTATGTAATGCTTGGCACATAGATGGTTACAGGCTGGCCAGAACACCCATGTCCCCTGAGACCTGTGTGGCGGGCTGTCGAGAGCACTCAGCCTATGTTGAAAGAGCAGAGAAAGGCTTGTCCATCTGCCTATTCAGAACTCAGAAGTGACCTGGTTCTGAGGCCCTGAGGCAGCTCCTTTCTCTCTGCCTTGGTATTTTCATTGCCTCTGCCCCTCTTCACATGCAGCCCTCCCTGGCTGCCATCTGTCACAGTTACAGATGATTGGACAAGGATAAGGAGAGAGAGTCAGCCGCCCATTGTGTCTTCCTCTGAGGACTAATGTCAGCCCTGGATCAGAAATCACGGGAAGCAACCCTGGCCTCTGGGTGAGGGGAGGGAGCACGTGGGCCCCTTGGACAAGCCTCTGAGGACTGGCTGCCCTTTCATCCATCCCATTCCATTAGCTACAAGACAGAGATGTGAGAACAGGGAAGCACCTCTCCTCTGCTTGCCTCTCTGATTTCTCTCTTCTTTGGTTGCTATGTATTTCTTCATTCAATAAGTATTTATTGAACATTTGCTATGCGCCAGGTGCTGAGTAGACAATGTTAGCAAAACAGACTTGGTTTCTGTCCTCATGGGGCATATGATTGGGTGGGGGAGATGGCCCCTAATAAGTGAACTAACAAACATGGACATACTTCTCCTCCAAGCACAGTTCTCCCTCAGGAAGCCTCTGCCAGATGGAAGATGGAGAAAGGAGTGATGTATCCATATAAAAGGATAAGCATACTAGCATGGGGGTTCAGTTGAGTGGGAGAATAATGGGCAATCTGAAAGACACTTGAAAATCTTACCTGGGTTCCCATTTGTTTGACCCACCAGGTGATTCCTATCTTCCTTTTTTTAGGGTCAGATGAAAGCCCCATGTTTGCATAGCATCCCTCATTGAATGGCATGAGCTGTAGGGGGTGGAGGAGTTTTTCTGTTCTAAGCAAGAAGGAGGAGAATGGTGACTACATCCAATACCCAAATATATTGAGGATGAGGACAGAATATTCTGGGGCGTTCTGACTTCCCGGAGGCAATCTGTAAAACATCCTTTCCATCCTTCTGATGGCCCTGGGGCTGGTGACCATGATGTAATTGTATGATTGCAATCCTGGGCCAGCTGTGCAGCCACACTAATCTGAGAGACCAAGAGATCAAGGCATACATGAAAGGGGGAAAGAGGCAGAGGTCTGGCCTTGAACACAAGGCACAGATAGTTTCATGCCTTGATAAAGGCATGGGCATCAGTTTTTGAATAAATAAATAAATAAAAACATGGTGAGAAAGGAGGGCTGGGACGCTGAGTGTGGTATTTAATGATCTCTAATGGGGTTTCCCACCCTTAATGTTATAGATTATGTTTTTATTCCCATGGGAATAAAATAGAAAGGTTCTAGGATCAATGGTGGAAAGTTTTTAAATTTTATTTGGGGAGGCTATAGGCTCTTTGAGGACAATAGATATTTCTCTAGTATAAAGTTACATAAAATTTTATTGATGAATAAATAAGGAATAAACAAAATATTTAAAGAGCCCATTTCAGCTAGGCATCGTGGTGCATGCTTGTAATCCCAGTACTTGGGAGGCTGAGACAGGAGGATCGCAGGTTTGTGGCCATCCTCAGCAACTTATTGAGGCCCTCTGCAACTTAGTAAAACCCTATTTCAAAACAAAAAAATAAAATAGGGCTGGGGTGGGTAGCTCAGAGGTAGAATGTCCCTTGGCTCAATGCCCAGTACCATAAAAAAAGAGCCCACTTCCAGGTTGGAGAGTGCAACTAACACACTGGAAATAAAGTCTGCTAGACAATCCATATTCAAGCTCTAAATTCCTACTCTACTCTCAGGTTCCAGAGAGACCTGTGGACAGCTCCATGGTGCTGAAGGTAGAGCTATAATGAGGTGAATGTACTGACTTTCCAATTCAGTGTTCGCCAATTCATTCATACCACAAACATTGCTGAGGTTCTTTTTACATGCAGGCAGCATTCAGATACAGTAGGGAAGGAAAAGTCTTTGAGTATTTTAAGTTTAACATCATCTGAGAGGAACTATTGCAACACAGGTTTCCAAGAAAAGCAGGAAAACACACACACACACACACACACACACACACACACACCACCACCACCACCAACAACAACAACAACAATTTTAGTTTAGGAAGTCAAATTAAGAAAGATTAGGAAACTTTTCATAATAGATATTATGTATTGTGTACCTACTACAAACCAGCTCTATAATACATTATTTTTAAATAGTTTCATAAGAACCTGGGTGTGGTGGCACATACCTGTAACCCCAGTACTTAGGAGGCTGAGATGTGAGGATTGCAGGTTTGAGGACAGCCTCAGCAATGTAGCAAGATTCTCAGCAATGTAGAGAGACCTTGTTCCAAAACAAAAACATAAAACACACTGGGGGTGTCACTCAGAGATGGAATGCCCCTGGGTTCAATCCCCAGCCCCACAAAAACAAAATAAAACAAATGCACACAGAGAGGATATGGGTCTTAAATCACAAGGCTTATATGTAGTGGAGTAGCATTGGGACCCATATCTATTTCATTCCTAAGGATTCTTTCTTTACCCTTGTGATTCTCCCATAAGGCCACCATGGGAGAAAGGAACATTCTGGTCTGTGCACAGCTTCTCATTTAGCCGATGGAGCGAAAGGCCAGCTCCTTCACTCCCCTCCCTTCTCTAGGTGCTTCCTTGCCATGTCGGCCCTGGAACAGATGGTGTTGAGATGAAGCAGAGAAGCTCTAGGACAATTTGAGATGTGTGAGATGCATCAGTCAGAGATCTTTCAGTAGGGCAATAGTTTCCCCAACTCAAGACTAATCAAAAAGGTCATTAGCTTACAAGTCTAGGAAGTCTACCTTAAGATCTAGCTTCAGATATGCTGAATCTTGGGTGGGGTGGAGGAGTGAAAGGTATTATCATGCTGTCACCATGACTCTGTCCCTTTTCCCAGTCCTTTTTCTCTGCTTTGCTTTATTCTGAAGAGAGAGAGACAAGATGGCTTCCAAGAGTCCCAGAGTCATACTCTCCCTGATTTGCAACACCAGCAGAAAAGTACCTTCCCTTTTCCAGTTTCCACACACCAGCCACAGATGAGATTCCGATTGGTGCTACTTGGGCACATACTATGACTGATCAGCCCGAGTTGCATGACTTCATCTATGGAGATGGAAGGGCACACAGGGCATAAGAATGACATGCAAATGGTGTCCCCTGAAGTGAAGGAGGAACTTCCTAAAGAACCAGAAGGAAGACAATGGGGAATCAAACTGGACAAGCAAAAATGGTAAACACCCTGGGCCCCAACAGTGGAAATATACAGCCCCAGACAGTTAAGTGAGGTCAAGGGCTCCCTAGGGGAGAGTGGAAGCTGTGGGGATCAGGGCATTGGAAAAGCAAGTGGCCCTGCTCAGTGGACTTTTGGGAACAAAAAAATCAGTGCTGGTCTGCAGAGGTCTCTGCAGAGCTCACCTTTATAAGGTAGAAGATCAAACATATACACAAAAATAATAATCCCCCTCTTTATTCAATTCTCAGGCCTTTCTCTGAGTCTGACGACCTTCCCAGAGCTTCCTAACAACTCTGGCAGGTAGTTAGGGCAGGTGTTACTTCCCTATTATACAGGTGAGGAGACTGAGGCTCTGGGATGCTAAGTGACCTTTCCAAGGTCACTCAGTTAAGTTGCAGCACTGTGACTAGCAACCAGCTCTCCAGCATACCAAATTAATTAAAGTCCTATGAAAAAACAAAAACAAAAACCCTCCAATGCAAACAAGATTGGTTAAGCGATAAAGGAGAAATCTCATTGGCCAGATGAAAAGCTGCAGAGGGAACAGCTCTGCCAGTTGGAAAGGCAGAGACAGGAAGCTTGGCCCGATTGCCCAAGAAGAGAACAAAGAAATAGCCAGAATTTATAGGCGTGTGAAGAGAAAAATCAAAGAAAGAAATGAGATGCAACCTGCAAAACACATAAAAGGAAATAGAAAAACATTCTTTAAAATATACTAGGAACAAGAGAAAGATAAGGGGAATGTTTCTTCCTAATAGATGATGAGGGAAAACTGATAATAGATGACACCAGAAATGCATAGGTTTTTAATGCTCTATTCCTTGGGTAGCTGGAACTAACTGCATACAGACTAGAAGGCAAGGACAACAATCAGAGAATGGAGCATAAAGGACAGCACCTGAGAGGAATGAACAGTCTGAGATCACCTTTAGGGTCTGCGGGTCCTAGATGTCCTCTGCCCCCACCCTTCACTTTACAGACAATGAGATGGGAGTGTCAGTGATGGGGGGTGAGCTGTCCAAGGTCACTCAGTTAGTGTTGGCAGAGTCTGGACAAGACCCTAGACTTCTGGCTGTCAGTGAAGCATGCTTTCCTGTTACTCATGGGAGATGGAGAGAAGAATAGAGGTGGTGGCAGATAAACCAAAGTATATAAAATCTAATGCAAGAATTAGGCAAGGGCATGAATAACCTTCACCGAGGCCAGGGTGAAGGACAGGGCTGAGGGAGGGTCAGGATACAAGGGAAGGAGGAAGCTGCCTTGCCATCAGGGTTTGAGTCTTGCAGTTGCTTTGGCTTCCAGTCTTCTACCAGTCTGGTTTTTTCAGGGTCTTGGGTCTCAGATTACAGGGTCTCTGGATCACTGTTGTCTGGTGCTTGTTTGCTGCCTGTCTTGCTTTGTGTCTTGCACCAGTTTTCTACTGCTACATTAATGCTATTTAACTAACTGCTCCAAAGACTCAGAGGCTTAAAACAATAAGCATTTACTTCACTTGCTGTGGGTCAATGATTGAGGTTGGAAGGATGTCTTATAGAGATGGGATTCTTTCATAGTAGTGGGGAAGTTGGCTTGCTGTTGGCTGACCTAGGCTGCCCTCAACTGAATGGCTTGGATGACCTGGATGGGTGAGAGGATTCAGCTCTCTGTCCAGGTCCAGCATGCTACTCCAGGCATATTCTCATGACCAACAAGCCCCATTGTGCAGGTATGGAAGCACATGGATGCTTTTCAACGTTCTGCTTGCAAACATGTTTTCTCTCATTTCATTGACCAAAGCAAAGTATATGACCAAGTCTAGAGTCAGAGTGTGCAGGACTACATGATTATAGGCTAAACAGCAGAGTCATCACCTGGAGCTGTTAGCTCAGTGGGCCTACCACCATGCCTCTGTTCCCAGGGTTGCAGGATCTGCTGCCTTGCTCTATCCTCCAACATCTTCCTCATTATCTTGGTCCTCCTGGGCAAGTTGCTTACCTGATTCTCAACCCTCATGCTGTTTGAGCTCCCTGCTGTCCAGGGTACCTCAGTCTATTTGCCAGTGGGGCAATAAGCTGAGTCCTATACACTGCTTCTGCCCAGGTAGTTTGGATATCTCTATCACTCTCCAAAGACAGTGATGAAGAAACTGAATGCTCAGAATTTCCTGCTGCCACCATCCCAGAAGCAGTACCCTCTAGAAGCTCTCTAGCTGGGACCTCCTAAACCCATGGGCATTCACCAACCCCTATTTACTTCCGAGTCTTCCCTGCCCATGGACGTATGTCAAGAAGAAGCCAGGTACACCCTTCCCGTCTTTATCCTGTATTCACACCACTCCAGACTCTGTCCTCTGAGTCGGTGCTATGGGCTGAACTCTTCCACCCCCCAAAATTCATATGTTGAAGTCCTAACCCCCAGTATTTCATGGCATGACCATATTTGGAGAAAGAATCTTTAAAGAGGCAATTAAGTTAAAATGAGGTCATTAGTGTGGGCAATAGTTCAAAAAGACCATTGTTCTCATGAGAAGAAGAAATCTGGACACGGGTACAGAGGGGTACCATGTGAAGATGCAGGGATAAGATGACCATCTAGAGGCCACAGAGAGAGGCCTCAGGAGAACCTGACCCTGCCAACACCTCCACCTCAGAGTTACGGCCTCCAGGACTGTGAGAAAATAGAGCTCTGCTTTTGAGCCCCCAGTCCATGGCAGCCCTAGGAAACCAACACGGAGGGAGAGGCCCAGCCTTGGATGTTTGACCAAAGGCATCAGGAGGCCTGGATCTCGTCCTCCCTTGAGCACCACAGCTCCAGACCCCAGGCAGGGAGGCACTCAGCAGAGACACCATCTGCATGAAACACCTGCTGGTTTCCAGCCTGAGAGCTGAGATGTCCAACTTCTCCTCCTGTGAGCTCTTTGTCAGATCAACTGACTGTGCTGCAGATCCTCTCACCCTACTTCCATGGACAAGGCAAAGGCTCCCCCTATTCTGGCTCCTCTATCTCTGCTGCCTGGCCCTGTACCTCCTTTGAGCCCCCTCCCCGTCTCAATGGGGCCAGTTCAAGCCATTCATCATTTCCTGGCCTAGGAGATCAAGTCTGGATTTTCATGAGTTTAGGCAATCTAATTCCATTCTCTCCTTTCTATCTCCCTCAACAATATATACTACTCAATCTTTTCTTCTGGAAGAAAAAAAATTGATGACCTTCTAATTTGAGAAGGGAAAGTATGTTTCATTATAATGCATAAGTAAGCACCCATGTTAAGTTCTGAGGCTGCAGGACAATCTGCCCAGGGACACACTCATTGAATGTTGAAGCATGGTTTAGATTGAAAGCTGTGGGCTGGAGACTGGGCGAGGAGCCAGGGAGCCAGGGCACTGCAGGTGGAAGAGCCTTGGACAGGAGTCAGAAGACCCTCCTTGGAACCTGGTTCTGTGCATCAAGCTTTGTACTTTTTCAGTGTGGTGCTCTGTGCCACCGTGCTGGGCGCTGGGAACACAGAGTTACATGTGGCAGATGTAGATCCTGCTCACTTGGGGTGTCTACTCTTTTGGTGTGACACTGGGCAGTTAGTTCACTTTTGAGCCTCATCTGTAAAGTAAGAAGTTTGGACTATGACTAATGGCATTCCTTAAGGGCTGTCCCTCAGGTCCGAGGTGCTGAGATCATAACAGTGGCGACTCTGAAAATAGAAAGGAAGGGATGATTCCAGAAACAAGAATGAACTGACTCAGTGGTATGGGGAAAGAGTGAGTGTGTGTGTGTGGGGGGGAAGGCCTGAGGTTTTTAACCTGAAGAGGTCACTGACAAGAAAAAAGAAAACCAGGAAAGGGGAAAAATAAACAGTGGCTCAAATTAGATTGCTTCTTGGTAATTATAGAGAAAATAGGTCAAAACTGGTTTTTTTCCAAAGAGGGAAAATAAGCCATATAAATTAAAAGGTGGGTTGTGAGCCAGGTGTGGTGGTGCAGGCCTGGAATCCCAGTACTTGGGAGGCTGAGAATGGAGGATCACAGGTTCAAGGCCAGCTTCAGCAACTTAGTGAGACCCTGTTTCAAACAACAACAACAAAAGGGCTGGGGATGTTGCTTGGCAGTAGAATGCCTCTGGGTTCAATTCCCAGTATGCCCCTCCCCACAAAAAAGTGGGGTTGTATGTGTAGGGGGTGGTACTCAGTGGCTATGATACACATGGATGAAGAAGATCTGGAGATCCTAGTAGAAAGTACACTAACTCCCAATTAGAGTGGTGAGTACTGCTGTGGGGAAACAGCCACAATAAGGAGGTAGAAGGAAATATGGCAATATGCACATAGAGAGGCCGCTCTCCTTGTGCACTGGAGGCCACAGGGCTGGAGAGGAAACTTGCCAGGTCATTGTCCATCTCTGAGCAATTGTGATCCTTGTGATCCTGAAAGACTGTAGTGTGTTTGTGTGTGTGTGTGTGTGTGTGTGTGTGTGTGTTGTTGTTGTTGTTGTTGTTGGAGATTGAACCCAGTTGCTAAGTTGCTGAGGCTGGCTGAAATGCTGTCTTTCTTAACAACACAATTTTCCATCTTGTACGAGAGCTGAGTACCTGGCAACCCAATCAAACCATAAGTGCTCACCGTGTAGTCAACTGGGTAAATGTTATTTTAGTACCTTTTTTGATCTAAGCAACAAGACAGGTGCAAAGGATGCAGAAATGAATGAGAGAGGGTCACTGCTCATCAAATTATAGTGAGTGAGGTGGGTAGCTGGACACATGTCTGTTTGTTACAGGAAGCCTGTGACTTAATACAGTATTTCAGGCAAAGTGCTGGTGAGTAATTCTGATGGCCGAGCTCTGGAGGGGCCTGGTGAAGGAGGTGGCCTTTGAGCAGGCCCTGTGTGCCATCTATGTAGGAAGAGGTAAGTGAAACACAAGGAATGGTAGAAGCATCATGTGTAGACGTTGGCAGAAGGACAGAGGGCGGTGTGGGGAGTGGAGAATGCTCTGGGCCAAGGATGTGATTAAATTTGGAGGTGGCTTGGGTGGGGGCCAAAGGGGTCTTCTAACATGACCTTGGGTGTCCTAGCACCCACACAAGATACGACTAGATACTCTGATTTAACTTAAAGCTAACTGGTGCCACTGTCCAGGAGACGAGAGAAGCTACTTGTGGAGATGGTGGTGGTGGTGGGGTCAGCCGGAGGGCGAGGCAGGGAAGAGTCAGTTACAAGCAGGCAGGCGGATGTGGGGGGTTTCAGACAATGCTGCTGTTTCAGAGGGTGAAACAGGCCAAGCCGCAAAGGCGCGGAAGGCTCTGGAGCCTGAGGGACAGCGTGCTGATGAGCTGCTTGGGCAGTGAAGCAAGGAGAAGAGCCGAGATGGCAGCTGAAGAGATTCGTGGGGTCAGAGGAGGAGGGAGGCAGCAAGCGCCTGGGAGTTCTTAGTTCCCACCTATGCTGCCCAGCCTGAGGCCTGGGGCTGGAGGTGAGGGCCCCCGGGACTTGCCAGCATCCTCACTACAGAGTTGTGGACCAGCTTGAGGCTCTGAATGGCATGGGGAGTGATCAGACTAGAGTACCTGAGCAGCAAGGCTGAGCAGATGCACACTGATCACCTGGCAGGTAGTACAGGCAGGGAACCGGTGCCGAGCCCAGACCCCCACGCTGCTCCTACTGGCTTCCTCCCAGACACTCTGCCCTTCTCCCCCACCTCACTTCTCCCCTCTCAGCCTCCCTGCCACCTGCCTTCCTCCCAAGCAACAAATATGTATTAAGCATTTGTTACAACAATACTAGGCTTTCTTCTGCACCAAGGTTTAAAGATCCTTTTAAAGAGGAAAAAACTCCCCAGGCGCAGTGTGCCCATAATCCCAGTACTTGGGAGGCTGAGACAGGAGAATTCCAGGTTTGAGACCAGCCTCAGCAATTTAAGGGAGACTCTCAGCAACTTAGAGAGACCCTATTTCAAAAATAAAAAAGATCTGGTGTAGCTTGGAGGTAGAATGCCTCTGAGTTCAATCCCCAGTACCAAAAATATTTTTTTAAAAAAGAGGAAAAAACTCAGACCCAACTCCACTTTCCTTCACCCTGTCTTCCAGCCAGAGCCTTTAGAAGACCCCCATCTGCACCCCACATGTGCCAAGCAAGATAAATCTCAGGGACTTCTCTGTTCTGATGCCCATTCTCCCTGTCGATGGCATGCAGAGGGGATTCGAGATAGGGTCTCGAGTTCTTGGGCAAAGCCTACTCCTTACACAACCTTATTTTCTTCTCAGCCGTCTTTATCTTCCTCACCTTCTTTCAGTTTGCTTTACTTTAATTCCCTTCCCACATGGTTCAGAGAGACGGGTTCAGAGAACCCTTCTGCTTGAAGGGTTCAACTGGGAGGATTAATAATAACAATAGTGGTTACCACTTACTGAGCAGTTATAAAAATGCCAGGCACTATGTAAAACTTTATTTAGTCCTTACAATAGTTCTTTAGATATTATTTCCCCTATTTTTCAGATGAGCACACTGAGGCTCAGAGAGTTTAACTTATCTTGCTCAAGGTCACACAGCTACTAAAGTGGCAAAACCCATATTCAACACCAGTTATGCTGAGTCTAGACCTACGCTAATAAATACCACAGTAGATTGACTCCCTTTAGTCTTCAAATAGAGATTTACAGGTGTCTTTTGCCGGGGATGAGAGACCAGATGGGCCCCTTCCCTTCTGACCCATCTCCCCTCCCCTGTGAGTCTAGATACCTTCAATTTCAGCACCACCCAGACCTTTAATATACAAGGAATCATATTTACCTACATGGGGGGGGCATTTCACCGCCAGCATTTCAGAGCGAGGGGAGGCAAAGGTAATTTGGCAGCATAAAGGACAGAGCTCAGACACACAGAACACCCGAGGACAAGGGCAAGGGAGGAAGCTGGTTCTATTTTTCAATCCTGGTGACTTTATTGGCAGGACAAGGTAACCAAGCATTGCCAAAGCTACTTCATCAACCTGCACTTTCCTCTCTAGCGGGAGCTGAAGCTTCCAGTCTGATCCAAGCGGGTTGGTGTCCTGGGGCAGCTGCTGGCTTCTGTTATGCATCTGGTTTGGCCACCTCCTCTCCCTCCCAAACCCCCAATTTCCTTCCTTGATATTCCAGAGACAGTGACTACGACCTGTCCAGCAATCTGTCTAGCACTTACAATGCATTTTGCAGGCCTGCTCTCACCCGGAGTGGTTAATGCACACCACGTTAGCACCCAGGCCCTGTTCCAGTGTGTGTGTGGCGGTCCCTGCAAGGCCTAGAGCACATGCTGCTCTGAAATGCTGCTCTCTGTCTCCTTGCCTGGATTCAAGTCTTCATCTGTCTCCTTAGCTGGGTTTGAACCCCAAGCTCCAGCTCCTTGCCCAGATTGGTAGACTCCACAGTTTCCAGCAAGGAAAATGGCACTACCCATTTAAGACATGGAGACACCAAGGCTCTGAGAGGTTAAGTCTCCAGTGACGTCATGCAGTTATTCAGCAGAGAAGCTGAGATTCAAGCCCAGGCCCCTCGCTCTCTCTCTGCACACTGCTGTCCCCTTCCCCACAGGGACCTCCTGAAGCTAGGCTACCGTGCACAAGTAGGTTTCTAATGGTGAGCGAGGATTGTGGGGCTGTGCGGGGCATGTGGTCCTGCTGGGGGACAGACAGAGTAGGGAGGCAGAGGCTGCTTCTGCCACATTGGCGACTTTGAACCCATCACAGGCATGGCCGATGGGAAGCCACTGGAATTTTGAGGCTGGAATGGTATCATCTAATCTGGGCTTTGAGGTAGGTGAGATCTCTGAGGGCAACAGGTGACATTCCAGTCTTCAGAGACTAAAATGGAAGACTTCCAGTTGAATCCAGTGGTTTTGCCCATTGAGAAGATCACCGGAGCTGGGGCAACTCTGAGGCTTCTTGTCAACTGCAAGGCTGGCATCAAAAGACTCATGTGTCCCAAGAGCCACTCGAGGCGGCTCTTGCCTGGGTCAGGGCAGGGGCTTAGGGACTGTCTAATGGGAACAGGGACAGGAAGAGTTTCTGTCACCTGAAAGAGCAGATGTCAGGACTTCAGGAAAGAGCCACAGAGGAGTTGAGAAAAATTACTCTCAGGCCCTGGGGCCCATGATGGCAGGCTCCCATGGGAATGGGAAAGTGTCCCAGGTTCTAGGGCCAGGGCCAAGTGGACTTCATGAAACTCAGACTCTGGGGTCGGGTCTCCCACGAGCATCCAGGGCCAGGGGAAGGGGACTCTGTCTTTTAACATTGGAGCCCTTGAAGGGTGAGACTCAGTAGATACTCCCCAGCCTGGAGCCAGTTCCCCTGCCTGGATCTCATAGCTTTTTGGACTTATTCACCATAGGCTTTCCCCAAATTTTACAATTTATAGATTTATGTGTGTGTGTCATATCTGTCTCCTCTACTAGACCATATGTTCTGTGCCCAGTTTTCTTACCAGTATTTCTGTGCCTGGAACGTAGAGGGTACTGAGTAAAAGCCAACCTCTCTGTGGTCAGCACTTTCTGCCATGGCACTAGGCCAGACATGAGAGTTCCCCGTTTCATCATATTAACCTTGGATCCATGAGGCAGTGGGGCCAGAGCTCAGGCATCAGGGGGCTGGCAGGGCTGCCACAGCCCCTGGGAGTTGCAAAGAACCACCAGAGGGCTCCCGGGCCATTTCAGGGCATCCCAGGGGCATTTGTGCAACCATTTAAGAGACAGATTCCTCCTCCTCCTTTTCCTCCTCTTTCTTCTGCCTGGGGACTGAATGCAGGGGTGCTCTACTACTAAGCTACACCCCCAGTCCTTTTTAGTTTTTATTTTGAGACAGGATCTTCCTAAATTGCTCAAGCTGGCCTCAATTTTGAGGTCCTCCTGCCTCAGCCTGAGCCACTGCACCTGGAGAGACTGATTCTTCTAAATTAGACTTTAGCTGTGGTTGCCCTCCAGTGATCAAAAAGCTCTCTCACTCTTTTTTTTTTTTTTTGCCAATTTTTTCCTACAACATTTCCCAGACACAGCACTGGGGCTGTCATCCTTGTTATTCCTTTGATCCTTCAACAATCCTGTGAGGTACAGCTCATGCTGGAAACCCATTTTGCAGATGTAGAAACTGAGGTGCAGAGAGCACAAGTGACTTACCCAAGGTCACACAGTTGGCAGCAAAGCAATGATTCAACCTGTCTTGTTTCCAAAGCCTGTGAGCTGTCCACATCATGGCATTGCTTCTCATGGCCATGTTCTCTGTGATGAGCCCCAGAGAAAGGCAGCATGCAGATGTTGTGTGATGGTTGCCTCTCACCTTGGGTAGGATTCAGCTGCTCCCAGAAACATAATTCAGTCCTTCATCCTACCAATGGGTTTGCAGATGACCTGAACCAAGAGCGATTCTCCCCCAGTCTGTTACCTCCCTCTTCCCTATACAGGGCAGCCTATACCCCGAGACTAGAAAGTTTATTCAGAAGCTTCAAGAGGGTCTGCCCACCAAAGAGACAAGCAAGCCCTGGGGCATTTGTCAAAGGTGAAAAACAGGACAGAAGAACAAAGAGAAGTCAGTGGGAATGGGGGAGAGGAAACAGGAGTCAAGGGGATGCTGGACGACAGAAAAAGACAGAATGACTCAGGAAGAGGGATGGGTGCCCTGGGGGGAGGGGTTGGGGAGAGGACTGGATTGGCGAGCTGCAATTTGTGAAGTTTACAGATAAATCTTGGTCCTTTCAGTGAAGCTTATCTGTAATGGGCTCCGCTCGCTGAGGCCCCGTCTCCTGTAGACATAAATCATTTTCTAATTTATAACATGAATAATTGATTTTGCCTCTGTAGCCTCAACAATAAATCTCCCGATCACACATGCATAAGAAAATAATAATAATGAAAGCGATCAGGATATGCTGCCATCGATTAACTGTGAGAGGGGCCACTTGACTCGCAATTCATGTTTTAAGTATTCCAGGTGGCACTGTGCCCACGAGCCACTTCTGCCCCCTGCCCCCCGGTCCTGCCTGTCACTAGTGGGGTGCAGGGCAGAGGTGGGTGGAGGGCTGAGAAGGGAGGAAAGCTGGGTCTGGCCACAAAAATGGGATCAATTCAAACGTTTCCTCAGCAGTTATCATTCATTCGTTAGCAGCTGTTTACTGAGCATTTTTTACTTGGAAGGTCCTGGGACAGGTGTTATCCAGGGCAAAGCAAGTCCTGGTAGTTGGCTTCGAGTTGTTTATGATCCAGGTAAGGTGCAAAACTGGGAACTCACGATGGAGTGTTCGGAGGCCTACAGGGGAAAAAGCTTTCATTCTTCTATTGTAGTTACCTCCAAGCCAGGGACCTTGGGGAACTCCTCAACTCCTCCTTGTCCCTCCCCACCAGGTGCTGCAGATTCTGTCTCCACGAGGACCCTACAACCAGCCACTCTCCACCCCCTGCCACAGAACAGTTCAGGTCTCCCTCCTCCTTCCTCTGCCGTGGCAACGACCTCCTCAATGGCTGCTCCAGGTCCCTCTCACCCTGCTCCCCCATCCATTCTCCTCTAGCCAGAGTAATCTTAATTAATTAATTAATTGGTACTGGGGAATTGAATCCAGGGATATTCTACCTTCAAGTGATACCCCTGGCTTTTTTTTTTTTTTTTGAAACAGGGTCTCTAGGTTGCTGAGGGTCTGGCTAAGTTGCTGAGGCTGACTTCAAACCTGCAATCCTCTTCTCAGTTTCTCAAGTACTGGGATTACAGGCATATGCCACCACACCCGACCTAGAGTCCTCTTTAAAACAGAAGATGGGCAGACCACCGGGCTCAAGCTGGGTAAGAATCCCAAACTGGATAAGACTTCCCTGATAAGTACCCCTATCACATAGGACATTGATCCTTCATGTCACTCGTCTCATTGGTAATTTCCTGTGGATGATATTGTTTAGGAGGTCAAGATCCACATCTTCTTTGTCACTTAGAATCCAGCCCAGCGCCCAGCACATAGCAGGTGTTTAATAAATGCTTGTGGAATGAACAAATCTTGTTGCCTCCAGCCTCTTACCTCTCTAGGTCATCCCACATCCCACATGGAATAATTCTTTAAAACACGATGGCCAGCTTATTTTTATTGTTGTTCAGAAATTGTTACTAGTTTCCAGGGCCTGTGTGTGTGAAGTTCAAATATCCTAGCCTGGCCCTGACAGTGGGAATTTGTGCCACTTAGCCATTCCATGTCCAAATCTCATGGGTCCTCTCAGGGAGCTCACTGCTGAAATCCTATGCATCCTTCAAAACTGAGCTCAAATGCCGACTCTGCTAGAGCACTTGTTTTCTTGATTAAAACCAACTGATGGTTCCCATTTGCTCCTAGGTGGAAGGGAAGAAATTGGAGAGTTTTGAGTGGAAGAGTGATGTGGCCAGCTGTGGGTTTGGGCTGAGTGCTCCTAGAGTTTCAAGGGGGGTGGACTCATGGGGAGGGGATAGAGGGAAGCAAGTCTTTCGCTCTGAACAGGACCCTAGCCCAGCGCCTGCATACCCATGGAGCTGGAGGCTTGCTCGGGCCTCACAGTGATCCATCATCAGACTTAGATTTATACCCAGTTGATGCCAAGGCTGCTGTCATTTTATCCACTCAGTTATGTTCCGATCCGGCCCCCGGGACTGTGGTTTCCCAGCTCCCTGGATCCCTGGCCTGAATCCCAGGGTCTCCCTTACAATAGAACCTAAAAATAGATGCTGCATTTATAGTGTAAGGGAAAAGGCAGAAGACCCAGGCAAGGTTTGAATAGACAGAAGTGATCCCTGGGGGGCTCTCTGGAGAGCACAGGACTGCCCCAGGAGGCTCTGCGCACAAGGGCAGGTCTTCTGGCAGGAGACAGAGTGGTTCTGATTGCATGTGGAAAGGCCTGGCTGCTCTCTCTCACCCACTCAGTCTCTCTCATTACGCCTTTCCTGGCTGTGAACCCCTGCCTTGTCCGGTGTTCTGCCCTGGTCCCTAGGAAAGGTCTTTGTAGCCTCAATCTGATACAATCACTAGAAAGAGTTAAGGAGCCATCAAACCAAACCCAGAGTGGAGCAGAGGATAGGGTGTGGCAGAGGGAGGGCAGGATGGGGTGTGGCAGAGGGAGGGCAAGGTGGGGGTGAAGACATGGCCCTGGGTATCTGAAGTGACCCACTGCCATCTGGGGCAACACACAACTCTTTCTGGCTGACAATCCCTACACACTACTGGCCCACCCATAGGTCACCGAAAAGGTCTTGGATGTGTCCAGGTGCCAGGAGGACTCTGTCACACAGTCCTTTGTAGGTTCCAGTCCTAAAATCATGATCCTAAGCTGGGTGTGGTGCTGCATGCCTGTAATCCCAGTATTTGGAAGGCTGAGACAGGAGGATTGCAGGTTCCAGGACAGCCTCAGCAAGTAGCAAGATGCTCAGCAATCTAGTGAGACCCTGTTTCAAAACAAATAAAAATAAAAAGGGCTGGGGATGTAGCCCAGAGGTAGGATGCCCCTGGGTTCAATCCCCAGTTCCACACAGACACACATAAGATCCTAGACTAGTTACCTTCCAGGAACCAGAGTTTCCTCCTATTTATGATGATAATTAAAAAAATAGTAGGACTCAAAATTAAAACAGAGGTATAACTCCATATAATAAATCACACACACTTTAAATGTACAGCTTGATGACATTTTATATATGTGTGCACCTGCACAACTATCACCCAGACGGATACAGGACATTGCCAGCACATCCCAGGGCTCCCTTTGGATCCTTCCCAGTCAGTGCCACCACCCACCCAGGGTAACCACTATATCTGATTTTTACAATTACAGATTAATTAAGTGGATGGATTTTTGAAATTTATATAAACTCATACAGTATGTGCTCTCTGGTGTCTGGATTCTTTCCTTCACAGGGTTTTGTAAGGATCAAATGAAATACACGGTCCATATCTAATCACTTAGCATAGCACCTGCCACGCCGTAGGCAGCCCATGAATATCCAAGGAGGCATGGGGTGGTTTGAATCAGAAAGACCTGGCTTTCACACCAGCTCTGTGTCTTGCCAGCTGTATGACATTCCGAGTCTTAATCTTCCCATCCGTAACAAAAGGATAATAACTGCTACCTCACGGGGTTGTGCAGGGGTTAAATGAGATAACGAAGGGATAAAATAAATGCCCCTCCCAATCATGGGGCCGAAGCCCCAGACAGTTGACAGCACTGATTCTAGAGAGCCAGTTACTTTGCTATATTCCAGTGGTTTTCAAATTGCATTTCCTGGAGCCTCTGGATTCTGCAGTCATGAATCGGAGACTGAAGGGGAGGAGAAGACAAGGGAAGGGGATAGCTTAGCAGATGGAATTTGGGTTTCCTTCCCCAGGTCAACCAGAGCAGCTCTGCTTTCATCTGTTTGTTAAGTTGCGGAGAGGATTGCATTTGGAAAAAAAAAAAAAAAGAGTTCGGCTTCCAAAATCAGTTTGAAAACCACTGTTCTATTCCATAACCGCAGAGTGTTGCCCAACATGCCAGTCAGAGATTGTGTAAAGGGGAAACAAATGAGCACATATCCATGCTAATTGGTTAGGACTTCCTGAAAACCTCTCCAGACAAATGCCCTACACTTCAGAGCAAGGACACAATAAGATGCAACCAGAAATGAATGAAGCAGTTTATTTCTTTAAAAAAAATCTTTTACAGAGGGAAATACACCAAGTGGTGTGTGCATGTATATCTGTATCACTTTGAATCTCACTATGATGTATAATTACATTGCACCAATAAAAGTATAAAAAAGTTTTTTGCTTAAATTATGAATTGCTTTTTAGGGACATCTATGTTTCTATTTATTTTTATGAGCTATAATACAAGAATAAAGAAAAAGTTTAAAGAAAATATTTTATGATTCTATCACTTTAATATGGCAATAATGAAACCCATTTAAAAGACTCATGGTGGATATCTGCTGTTTTTGTCTGTCAAACACATATGTGCCCCAATTTTTCCACTATGGGGCCACCCCTTCCCCATGCTCTTGCTTCATGTGGTGTCATCTGGTTCCAAGAATGCAGACATGACCCCAGGAATTCCATACATTTGGCCATGGTCATGGTTCAGAGAAAGTCATCACACCAGCCAGACCTATAAGTTCTATCCTGGGACTTTGGTTGAAGCTAGTAGGAAAATGAAGCCCCCACCCCCGGATTTGAAGATTGAGCTACTGGGGACACCATGTTTAGAGGTTGGCTTGAGAGTGAAAAGAAAACACAGGAAGAGAGATGAGAGATCAAGAAAGGCCAGGTCCTAGTCAGGTATGATGGCGCACGCTTGTAATCCCAGTACTTGGGATTATGAGACTGGAGGATCTGGGTTCATGGCCAGCCTCAGCTACTTAGTGAGGCCCTCTGCAACTTAGTGAGACCCTGTTTCAAAATAAAGAATAAAAAAATAGGGCTGGGGGTATAGCTCAGAGGTAGAATGTCCCTGGGTTCAATCCCCAGTACTGCAAAAAAAAAAAAAAAAAAAAGAAAGAAAGAAAGAAAGAAAGAAAGGCCAGGTCCTGATCATGTTATTTCAACCCCTGGATCCAGCCATGTCTGAAACTGTAGATGTTTTAATCACTGAGCAAAAAAAAGTATTTTCCCCTTAAGCCAGTTTGAGTTGAAGTTCTTCCACCTGCCACCAATAAATTGGTGCTTAATATCTAAGTAGATTAAAATTTAATCATGTAAGCGCATTTCCTTTCAAAGCTATCAGCTTGGTAAGTAATACTTACACGAAAGTATTTTTTAAACTCCTCAATGAGATAACCCTTAGTACCAATTTAATGATAAAGCCATCTCCTAACTTTATATCATTGTGAGGGAGAAGATTATTCTGTATGATCACTTACTTTGTTCAGCAGACTTAGCTCTGATTGGCCATTTCCAAAACGATGCAAATCTATTCTCAGAGGATGAAGACTTGCTGACGAAGACGCCAGCTGAGAATGGGTTGCCGGCACATCTTTGAATTTGCGTTTCGCTTTTCAAGGTGAATGGGAGAAAATTAATTTGCATAGATGAGTTGTAGTATGAAATATCAACCTCATTATCTTTGGTCATACCTCAAAAATAACAGCAGTGCTCGTTCCCCTGGCCTCTTTTGCTCAGAAAACCATATGGACTTCATTTCCCCCTGGTCTTAATGGAAGGACTCATATTCCCATTTCACAAATAAGAAAAGCAAGGCTAACTTAAATTCTGAGTAAAGCTCTTTTGTGAAGCCACATCTGTATTAGGATCCAGAATATTATATGGAATAACTGAACAAAGAGAGCACCAGGATGCTGGGCCAGCGGATGGATTTTTGAGATCTGGACAGAGATAGATGTGGCCAACAGAAAGCAAGATGGGAAGCACAGGAGGGGAGGATCAAGGAAAGACAGTTCCAAACCAGGAGCAGGCTGAGACCACCCAAGGCCAGAAGAGCCACCTAGCAGAGGGCCAGATCTGGCCACACTGGCACTTTTTCCTCCAGCTGGCAGTGGGCTTCGAGTCTGTGCTCCCTGCAGGGTCCTTCTCAGTGAGTGTTTGACCTGAGGAGCCTGCCAGGAGGCACACCGAGCGGTTCCTGGCCTCAGAGTTCTGCCCATGAAGAGGCTTCTCACCCTGCGGGGAGGTTTACTGCAACGGGGTAATTTAATCCTCCCAAGTAGTTGGGCAGGCCCTGGAGATAATAAAGAAAGAAGGTAACAGAGTGGATCTGCAAAGCCTTTAATACACAGCATTAAAGGGTAATGGGAAAATCGATGGGACTATACAACAGGGTCACCCCAACTGCCAGCAGTGCTGTCATTAATGGGACAGTTGGTGTTCCTGCCACTGCAAGGCTGCTGGGCCGGGCCCCCGCACCAGGGCCCCACCTCAACCTCTTCAGAGCTCCAATGGCTTTGTGGACTTTCAGACTCCCTCCTTACATCAGAACCCAGGGGAATGGCCGCCTTCCCTCCCTTGGGTACACTTCACCCTCCTAACCTTGGCCCAATGACTTAATAACAGCGACCAGTTATTGATCACTTTCTATGGGCCATGCTCTAGTCTAAGAGCTTTCTGAATTGTTGCATTTAATCCTTACAACAACTCTATAAATTAGCTACCATTGCTGTAGTTTCCATTTCACATGTAAGTAAAGTGAGGTCCAGAGAGACATGTGTGACTTTGATCATTGGCCAGGAGAAAAGGCAGGTGGCTTAGCACAGGTCACAGGACCTTGAGAGGCTGGAAAGGACCTCACAGCACATCTGGCCTGACCCCTCAGGACAGAGAAAAGAAGGGACTTGCCCAGGATCACATAACTGGTCAGTAGACAATGTGGGGTTATAAAATAGGTATCTACCTTTTAGCTGTGTTCGTTGCCCCCATTATATCATTTGATCATCTCCATCCACAGAGCACACACTCCACTGGCTCTGGACTTGGGAGTCATTCATTGTAATTAAAGGGACGGTCATTTAGGAATTGTGTCAATTCAAGGCAAAGTTACTAACGCCATTCACTGTATTCTGGGTATGTAGGTTCTAAAGAGCAAAAATGTCTGGTTATTGTTCCTAAACACCTACACCATCTGGCTGGGGAGAGGAAAACACACAGACCCGAAACAACCTTAGAATAATTCTCAGACAACAAATAAATAAGTGCAAGAGTGTGTGAGGTCAACCGTGTACGCTGAGCAGCAGGGAATTAAAAGGAAAGGAAGGTAGGCTCAGCCACAGAAGCCTTTGTGGAGGTGAAGGGTTGGGAACTGAGCTGTTTAAAGCAACAGGGATCAGGATTAAAGAGAATGAGAAAGTGCGGCTTGTCTGATGGTGGACAGACTCTACATAGGCAAAGGCTAGTGGCTGGGAAGAATATAATGTAGTATGTTGGACCTGCAGAAAATGAGAATTCATCGTGCTGAAGCAGGAAGCTGGATGGGGGCAGCAGGGGATTTAGACCAGCGTGGAAGGCAATGCTAAGCTGATGCAGTTGGTGAAGCAGGAGGATGCAGTGGGTTTAGGAAGGTGTAACTGATGATAGATATCCCAGAATAGCAGAGATTGGGGGGGGGCTGGATTCTGACTAGAGAGGTAATGAGGAAAGTCTCCCAGGCATGAGACTGGTGGTGGTTGGGGGGTGCTGGTGTGAATGCCAGGAAATTGTCAGGGGATGAAGCCCAGAGAGGTTGTAATGGCTGATCCTCCAGGTTTGGGTGTAAGGGCTAAAGGAGAGAGGTATCAAATGGAATCCACATGACACAGGCCTGGGAGAATGGCAGCAAGCTGCGTGGTTTGCAGAGGAGGTAGAGAAGGGAGAGTTACTTAGGAGGAGAGACAGCAAGGCTAAGTATAGGAAGGTGGGTATGTGGGGGGCACAATTGGGAAAACAGCCATTTTCTCTTGAGAACCTCTTTCTCTTGAATTTTGAATGGGAAAAAGAAGTTTCCATATGAAACTCTCCTCTCCTTGAATCTCCTCCAGCGTGCTTGTGTTGTGAGCAGTGTGGAAGGGGTTAGGGGCATGGGTCCAGCAAACTGGCAGCTCAGATCTCAGCCCCAGCTGCCTTCCCCGGCCTGGAGTCCCTGGGTACATCACACAAGGGCAACAGAGCGAACAATAAATCCAACCTCATGGCATCTTCGAGGATGGCAGGAGAGCATATAAAGTGCTCACCCGGTTCCTCGTGCACATATGCTCAGTAAATGTTAGCTACTGCTATTACAAGACCAACTTGAATGCAGCATACAGTCCAGGACTTATGTGGATTGTTGGAAAAAAAGTGGAGTTGAAGGAAAGGCTATCAGATGGGGTTAGCAGGAGAGTCTGGGGCTGTAACTTGTCCCACCCCACCCTGAGTGTCTCAGAGTGGCTGATATCCTCTTGCCCGCACCCCCCCCCCCAGGGCCTGGTGGGCAATGTGATTCTCTAGGTTCTTTGCAGAAAGAGCAGAAGTTCAGGCCAGGGTTTGGGAGTCTGCTTATGCTAAGCTCTATGAGTGATTCTAATGCAACGGGAAGTCTGGGAACCACATCTTATTTGCTAACACAAATCTTCTTGGCAAGATCTCCTGCCAATGTCACCACCGCAAGGTGACGGGGAGCTCATCCCTCTGCTGGCCAGTCCATCCATCTTGTTGGGCCAGGTTTCCTGTTAATAAGGTTCCTCTAGCCTCACGGACCTCTCAAGAAAAAAGGAGCAAGGGAGAAAAGAAAAGGAAAGTGGGTGAGGAATCTAACAGCAGGGGAGAGAAGGTGCCGGAGGGAACAGGCAAGGACCCTAGCTGGGGGCCGAGGGGCCATGGCGCCACTGGGGCGAGAAGGAGCCAGAGCCTGTTCCCTCCGCAGTACAGTCGCGCCGGGTTATTAAAGGGAAGAAGAATGAGCCTCTGTATCTCAGCAGAGCAGGGCAAGAGTCATCAGCAGACGTTATTAAAATCCTTTCCTCACCAGTGAAAGACACTTATCGCTCTTCATCAGCAAAGCGCTCTCTTTTTTTGAAAAGGAAAATCAGCTTTAACAGGTGGGGACTGTCCTTCCCCTCCTCTTGTGAAAGAGACCAAACCTGCCTCCTGTCAGCCACCAAACTGATGCGGGGCTCACAGAGCACCTGAAAATGGCAGGCGAGGGTCTTTGGACCCTCAGCATCTTGGCACTGTGTGCCTGAGGGGACCTCTCTGCTGCCGCAGGAAACATTCACGTGGCAATGGTGACAGTGGCAGCGGTGGCCAGATGCTGTGGGTACCAGAGATGACAAACTGCTGCAGAGGTGCCCTGGATCCCTATACAGGAAGTCGTTGGGGTGCAGTGCTGCAGTGTGGCTGCAGGGCGCAGAGCCTGGTCTGAGCGTAGCTTCCTCGCTGGTGTCCCTGCACCTGCTCTGGCCTCCTGCCTTCCATCCTGCGTCCCACCAGAGCTGGGTCGCCTGAGCACGTCAGCCCTAGCTGATCAATGCTTGCAGATTGCCTGCTGCAGCAGAAATGTACCCACACACGTTAGCCAGCACCACAGGCCCCAGCCCCTCCAGCCTGCTGCCCACCTCCCTGCCTGGCAGCAAGCTGGCAGCATGGTCTCTCCCGCCTGAAGCCTGGCTGCCCTGCTCTTTCTCAAAGTGCTGCCCTGCCTATGATGCCATCCTCCCTCTTCTCTGCCAGGTGATCCGCTTAATGGCCCAGCTCAAATGCCCCCTCCTCGGGGAAGCCCTCCCTGACCTCTCCAGGCAGAACTAATTACTCCTTCTCCAGGCTCCTACAGCCTGCATGCTACTGTTTAAACAATGACCACATTCTAGTTGGTTGTAATCCCTTGTTCTGGCAGGAGTGGGAGGAGGGGGGCATCCTGTTCCCCTTCGTATTTCCCACAGAACTAAGTATAGTCCTTTTTTTTTTTTGGCACTGGGATTGAACTCAGGGGCATTCTACCTCTGAGCTACATCTCCAGTCCTATTTTATTTTTTATTTTGAAACAATGTCTCACTAAATTGCAGAGGGCCTCACTAAGTTGCTGAGGCTGGCCATGAACCTGCGATCCTCCTGTCTCAGCCTCCCAAGTACTGGGATTACAAGTGTGCACCACCACACCCAGCAGCATAGTTCTTAATTAAAAAAAAAAAAGGCCAGCGCTTGGAGGGACTTTGTACACATTATTTCATGTAATCCTCAGAACAACCCTGCCAGGTTTTTAAGCTCGTTTTACACATGAGGAAACTGAGGCTTGGAGAAGTGAGGTAACCTGTCCCACACATGGCTAGTACGTGGCAGAGCAGGGATCAGAAACCAGCACGGCCTCAATAAAGGTTAGTTGACTAGCTGGCCTGGTGGTACATGCCTGTAATCCCAGTACTTGGGAGGATGAGACAGGAGGATTGCAAGTTCGAGGCCAGCCCTGTTACAATAGAATACATAAAACAGGGCTGGGGGTGTAGCTCAGAGGTAGAATGCCTCTGGGTTTAATCCCCAGTACCACATACACACACACACACACACACACACACACACACACACACACACACACAAAATAAGGCTGGTGACTGACTGAGTGAACCCTCCCCTCCATCCCCACCCCCACTTTGAGTGTCAGCACCCCTCATGTAGACTAGCAGAAGGACCCATGGTGGTTTTTAGTTCCCGAGCCAGATGCCATCAACCCACCCCGTCCCCATCTCTGAGCTCAGAGCAGCACACTAGTGCCCTGAGGTCTATTGTCATCTCCTGGGTGAGATGATACCCCGGAGAAAGGTCTCTGTCCCCATCACTGACAGAGCACTCTCTCTCTCTCTCCCTTCTGGCAGTCCCTGCTGGCCAGCCCCATATCCAGCCCAGCCCCGGCTCTGCAGCCGGCATCTGCCTTCTCTCCCCAGGAATGCAGTCCCCAGTGTTCCTCTGGCCTCTGGCCAAGTCCTGGAAAACCTGTTCAGAACCGGGCTCTTGATTCTGCCCCCAGGTTCCAGTTAACTCTGGAGGGAGACAGAGCCCTGGGCGGTTGTCACAGCTTCTTTTTTCCACTGGGGAACTCAGCCGTATCTCCTCTCTCCCTAGGCCCCGGTTCTCAAGACAAACTCCAATTTTACAACCCTATAAATTTCCTGAGGTTAGCAGCTGAGTTTTTTTTTTTTTCTTCTCAATCCTACAGGCTCCATGGTCCCTCGTGGAGAGCCGTGCACCTAGGCAGATGCCCAGTTGATGGTGAATGAAAGAGTCCTGGAAAAGTGAATGTTCCATGAATACCATCTCAAATTCAAAACTTCCAGACCTTTTTTTTGTGTGTGGTACTGGGGATTGAACCCAGAGAGAGGTATTCTCCTCTGAACTACACCCCCAGCCCTTTTTATTTTTTGTTTTGAAACAGGGCCTCACTAGGTTGCTGAGGGCCTTGCTAAGTTGTCAAGGCTGGCCTAGAACCTGTGATTCTCCTGTCTCAGACTCCCAAGTACTGGGATTACTGGCATGTGCCCCTACGCCCAGCTTAACACTTGCAATCTTAAATGTATTCTATCCTTGTGTTGAACCTCTTGTTCTTTAGTCTGGCTCTAGAAAAGATGATCTCTCTCCTCCATCTCTTTTTTTTTTATGTTTTTATTGGTGCATTGTAGTCTCACATCACAATGAGTATCAGTTTGGTGTTAACATACATGCACACAGCTCTTGGTGTCCCTCCCCCCCGCATCCCCCCTCCCCCCCACATGTAGCACTGAGAATGATGTTGGTATAATCTCATATATACACATTGTTTATGACAGTAATTCCATAGATTCACTTCTTTCTTACCCTTCCCCTTCCCTTGTACCCCTTCCCTTGCACCACTGAGGGTTCTCCGTTGTCATTGGAGTCCCTTGTGTGTCCCCACTACTCCCTAAGTTGCGCATATTAATGAAAACATATGTCCCTTCTTTTTTTGTGATTGGCTAATCTCACTTAACATAATGTTCTCCAGATCTTTCCATTTTCTAGCGAATGCTGTTATTTTGTCCTTCTTTATTGCTGAGTAGAATTCCATTGTGTGTATTTCCCATAATTTTGTAATCCATTCATCTGTTGATGGACATCTAGGTTGGTTCCATAATTTGGCCACTGTGAATTGTGCTGCTATGAACATGGGTATGCATATATTACTGTTGTTTTCTAGTTTCAATCCCTTTGGTATGATACCCAGTAGTGGTATAGCTGGA
>PVJS01006552.1:0-32087 GCA_004027185.1 Glis glis | reverse complement strand
TCATTCCCAGTTTTCTGAGGAATCTCCACACTGATCTCCACAGTGGTTGAACTAGTTTGCAATCCCACCAACAGTGTAGAAGAGTCCCAATTTCCCCACATCCTCGCCAATATTTGTTGTTGTTTGACTTCTTAATGCTTGCCGTTCTAATTGGGGTCCATCAAGAGCTTAAAGAGAAAGCCTATGGAATGGGAAAAGATCTTTGCAAGCTATCCCTCTGATAGAGGTCTAATATCTAGGATATACAAAGAACTTAAAAGACTTTACACTAAGAAAACAAACAATCCGATCAAGAAGTGGGCAACTGAAATGAATAGACACTTCACGAAAGAAGAGATACAAATGGCCAATAGATACATGAAAAAAATGTTCAACATCATTAGCAATCAGGGAGATGCAAATCAAAACTCTCCTCCATCTCTACTGTGCCTACCACTTTGGGCAGCACCTCTCCAACGGCCTTGCTGTGCTGACCCTGGAGCAGGCCAGGGGCCCTGACGACCTCACTTCCGTGTGTTCCCAGAGCCCAAGCATTCTGAATGGCCTCTGCTATAAAAGACCAACAGAATTCATCTCATTTCTAGGTTCATTTAACCAAAAGTAACCGAGTGACAACCATATGCTAGGAATAGAGGGGAAATATGGCTCAAGACCCTCTGGTGGGACACAGCCCATGGTGGGACAAATTACACTGCCTATTTTTGTTCACTGTTGGCTCCTAGTGCCCAGAACTGTGCCTGGTATACAGTAGGAGCAATAAGTATTTGTTGGATGAAGAAATGAATGAATGAATGAATAGCTGTTGGATGTTTTCTGTTCATTCAATCTGATATCTCTAGCCTTCAACTGCTTACTCCAGGGACCTCTATCCAACCCCCATCTACCACCCCCTTATTTGTTCTCACCATCCTGATGACCCCCAGTTCTGTAGTACCCCTCTCAGGAGCCCAGAGCTGCTGCTTGTCCCTGCCCCCAGCACAACTCTTCACCTCCCATGGGGTCTTCAGTCTCTCCCCTCCTCCCAGTTTCCAAGGTCCCATTATCCTTTGTCTCTTCTCCTCTCCCTACAAAGCCTGCAACATAATAAGCCATTTAAGCAAAGAACTTAGTCATCTCTTCATGACCCTTGTCCTTGTGACCTACTCATCTTAATAGTCTTTGGCTATAAATGTCCCCAACTCTTCCTTTTTTTCTCTGGAAAAGGGAAATTGCCTAAAAGTCCTGCAGACCAGCATCACTACAAATGCATGCTAACTATCTTCGGCTGCCTGCCAGCTCTTTTTTAAAATGTGTATTTAAACAGGTTTCTAAGGGGGAAAATATCTTCGCCTGCTCACACCAACTATTTACATAATTCAGTGACCTTTTATGAACCGTACCATTGTATGAGTGTCATTTTCCAGGGTAGAAATCAACTTGTTCATTCTATTTCATACTGTACCGTGTTCACCTGATATTTTTCTGTATACATTTTCTCATTTATTGACAGAGTGCTTATATTTACCTTTTGTTATGGTTGTATAATATTCCATCATATTAATGTTCCTGTAGTTTGCTTAACCATTCTTCAATTGTGGAACATCTGGGTGTTTTCCAGGATTTTGCTATTATGAACAGGGCAGCAATAAACATCTTTTTGCAAATGGTTTGTGTTTCCTTTTTAGTTATTTTCATGGTGTATATTCCCAGAAGAGAGATTATTAGGTCAAAGGCTAGAAACCACTTTTATGGCTTTTATTGTGAGGTGCCAGACTACTCTCCAGAAAGACTGGGCTAATTTGCAGTTCTCCAGTCTCTTTATTCATGGTTTGTAGGCTCCTAATGACTCCCCCAGGGGTTGCTCCAGATTTTCTGGGTCTGCCTGGGGCATCCAGCCACCCTCAGCCTCCAGAGGCGATTTTACTGTGAAAGTTACAGGCATGTCCCTAAGTTTCCTCAACTTCCTTCTCCATCAACATTTCTATTTTCACTCCGGTTCCTCTCCTAGGCTGGTCTCTGAGGATGAGGTGTCCAATTTCCTCTCCAAACAAACCTTCCTGGCTGCGTACTTGGCCTCATTCCCTCCTCCTGTCCCCTCAAGACCCCGCTGCATCAATTATTCTACCTGCCACAGCAGCCATCTCTCCCTGTCTCCTGCTCTTTCCACTCAGCCTGCAAATATCCTCAAGTCTCCCTTTGCTTAAGAGCAGTAAGCAATTCTCCCCTCTCTCTCTGGGCTACTGTCCCTTCTTCCATCGTCATCCATCTTTCTAAAAGAATAGTCCACCTGTCCCCTCCTTATTTTTCAATACCTTCTTGGCCTTTTGCTCTCTTTTACTCATGATGAGCACCCAACCCAAGCTGCCATCTCAAGGCCACCAATAATCTTCTTAATCACCCACACGAATGACCTCTTATCAGCCATCAGTCATCATCTCTACCACCTTGTTGGCTATCCTTTCCTCATTGAAACATATTCCTGTCTGGGTTTCCCTGGCAGTGCAATTTCCTTAGAGCTCTGTCTAGCCTACCAATATTGCATAAAAATCTGTTCCTGGACCTTTTAGTGACTCTTAACTTGTCTCTGCTTCCCATTGTGTAGTGGCCAAGAGAATTGGATGGGCCAGATCCTACCTACGGCTCTAGTGGTGCGCTATGACTGCTCTAAGCCCATTGGCATAAACCCATTCCACCAACCACGGTAATGGCTCAGGGGAAACCAGACTAGAGCAATCAACATGTGACATTTACAGGTGACCTCTGGTGATCCAATTAGAGTACAGCTCAAGATTTCTGTTTAATAGTCAAGGGAAATTAGTTCTTACTCTCTTCTTGGGTATAAGTGATAAAGCATGTAAACATAATTGCTATCGATGCCATTTTATAACTTTCAGGGGATCCAGTATGAAAATGAAGCAAAATACAGAATAGACATTAGAGAACTGATATATAATGGGCCCAGATCCCTGACTGCTTTAAGCCCACCCTACTGCATTTTCTGTTACACAAGCCAATAAAGACTTGCATTGTTTAAACAGTAATGTGTAGGGCTTTCTGTTATTTGCAATTTAAACATAGAACCATTGTAGCACTCTCCACTGTTCTCCCTTTGTATTCTATATGTCACTGCTCTCATCCATTCCATTATTGCATCTTCCATGTTCACATCTACACAGATGGTTGCGCTACACCCCTAGCCAACACCTGTCTCCTCACCTTCAACTGTAACACTGCTAGCTTTTTGTTGAGTAGCTGTACTTGGGTGTTTATGACACGTTAATCTTAATATGTTTAACATCAGGATTTTCACCACCACCACCCAAGCCAAATCAACCTCACTTCCCTATATCTGATTACTCAGTTGGCTAAGTTTGAAACTTCAGAGTTTCCATATCCACCTCTTCTTTAGAGTCTGCAGCCAATCAGCTGCTATAACCTCAATCAGTTGTCATGACTTCTGCCTCTGGCTGCATCCTGACCTTCAGCCTGGGATGTCTCAGAGCTGTGTTCTCAGAGCATGGTCCATATGGAAGGTCCTGGAAGCTGAGGGAGACTCTTACCTTCCTGCAACATCATTATTTAGGGGGAAAACTGGGTTGTAAAACTATTGAGCTTAGTGGGGGAAACAGCCCATGGACCTGAGTTCTGGCCCTGGGTGTTTCAGTAAGTAGCTGTGCCACCTCAAGCAAGTCTTTTGACTTCTCTGGTCATGTATTTCTCCTCCTCTTCCTCCTCCTCCTCCTCCTCTTCTTCCTCCTCCTCCTTTTTCTTTGTACTAGGGATTGAACCCAGGGACATTCTACCTCCAAGCAACACCCCCAGTCCTTTTTATTTTTTGTTTTGAGACAGGGTCTCACTAAATTGCGGAGGCTGTCCTCGAACCTTTAGTCCTGCAGTCTTCCTGTCTCAGCCCCCCCAAGTACTGGGATTACCATGCTTGGCTATTGCTTCTTTACCTGGTAAACAATTGGGCTAGGGTATAATGTTTCTCAAAGTGTGGTCCTTGGAACACCAATATCAGGTTCACCTAAGTGGGTTTAAAAGATGCAAATTCCCTGGGCACAAGCCAGTGTTATTGAAAATGAATGAATCTTTGGGGCCTAGGGTGTCTGTAGTTGAAAAGCTCCCCACTCAAGTTAAAAATCTACAGAATTTTACAAATACAAGGTTCCTTCTGTTCTAAGATGTTACTGGATTAAGTAATCATTTGAGTTACTTGGAAGTGACAAGTAATTCGGAGCAGCTTTTGCCCTAATGGAGTGTCTCCAGAGAGAAGGGCTAGAGCATTTCTAGTCCATGTCCAAGTACCTGGGTTGCAGCCCTGCGACCATGCCGCAGCTGTGTGCCTACTTGCCACAGGCCTCCTTTCTTTTCTCTTTTCCCACTGTTCTGTCTTCCCTCTTCTCCCCTCAGTACCTACTTAGTTCTTTTCTTCCTTCTTTTGTCCTTTCCCTCCCTCTGTCCCTCCCTCCCTTCCTCCCTCCCTCCCTCCCCTCCTTTTCTTTCTCATTTTTACTTTTCATTCCTTCTAAAAATCCCATCGGCACCTGGGTAAACACATCGTTATCAGTATATTCATTTGCACTTACCTAATATACTTTTCTCCCACAAAGTCTTTCTGGCTCTCTCAATCAGATGTAAACATTTCCTGCTCAGAACTCTCACAGCACTTTGAACTTCTCTTACACCATTAATCATACTTTGTCATGTAATATTTCTAGGACTACTCTATTGTATGCCCCTGAGGAAAAAGGCTATTTTATTCATGTCTTTGTGGCTCCTTCTGCAGGGCCTAGCATGGTGCCTTGCACATGATGATAATATTTTACATTCATGTAGTGTATACTCATTTAAGAAGTATTTTCATAAATGTTAGAGAATTGTAGGCACTGAGGAAGTACTTGTTTCCTGAATGGGTCAGTGAACAAATTTCTCTCTTTTCTGTAACATATTCTTAAGTTTGTCTTATCTCCTGTCCAGGAGACAGGATTGTGCAGGGACAAGAACACTGACCTTGGAGTTAAGAGTCCTAAACTTGAGTCCTCATTCTACATCTTAATAGCTGGTGGTTTGGGGAAAATTGTTTAACCTCTCTGAACCATGATATTATCTACAAAGTAGACATGAAATATCTTCTTTTCAGGGTTTGTGATGATTGACTGCAATGACTTATGAAAACATCTGGCACATAGAGGATCATTTAAAAATAATCATTAAATAAAATTATTCCCTCTCCCAAGACTTCACCTTCATTAGAACATACCTTAAGGACAAACACTCACCATTCTAATTCTTTCTCTCCAGAGTTTTATGCTGTGTCTTGGTGCACCGCATACAAAGTGTGCAGAATACATTTTGTGGACGCAAAAATAGCCAATGTCGCAAGGTGAAACAGTATGGAAAACATTCACACTGAAATGAAAAAACTGCATTTGTCATGATTATTTGTTGCAAGGTCCGTACACCTGATTCAAACAAACTTAAGGGGGAAAAATAAAGAATTTATTGGCTCCCATGACTGGGAAGTACCAAGGCAGGTCTGGCTTTGAGCATAGCTGTATCCAGGGTTTACAATACTGAAGTCGGGATGTTGTCTCTTTGTGTCCAGTTCTAGGTCCTCTCTCTGTGGCTTCATTCTCAGGCAGAATCTCTTCAGCTGATGGAAAGGATGGCTGCTGGTTTGTGAGCCAAAGGGAAAGGTCCTCTCTATCTTTGTGCCCATGTGTAAGTCTCATGGAGAAAGTCTTGTTAACTCTGCTTGAGTGCTATGCCTACATCTGAGCTGATCAGTGGGTACAAAGGATGAAGTACTATGATTTGCTCAGTGTGAATTACATGCCAGTGGGAAGGACACAGTGATGGACAGTCTCTCAGATCTTAGGGATGAGGAAGGAGTAGTTCCTCCAAAAGAAGGGGTGCTGGCAGACAAAACCAACTTGTTCAGTGTACAAGTAGAAAACAACACTCCCTTTCCTCTAAGATCCTTCTGTTAGCTTCACATTGTTATAACAAAATGCTGGAGCTAATTAACTTATAAAGAGAAAAGGTTTATTTAGCTTATGATTTTAGAGGTTCCAGTTTCAAGTCAAGTGACCTCCATGACTTTGGGCTTCTAGCGGGGGCACTAGATGGCAATGATGGGGAGTGTGTGGCAAAGCAAAGAGGAAGAGGAAGAGACCAAGGTCTCTTCTTATACCATGAGCCAAAAAGCAAAAGGAAGAGGAAGAGACCAAGGTCCCACAAACCCTCTTCAAGGGCATGCCCCTAATGACCTAAGGACTTCCCACCAGGCCCACCTCCTAATGGTTCCACCACCTCCCATTAGTGCCATGCTGGGGAACGAGCCTTTAACACAGGAGATTTTAGGGAACATTCATAACTCAAACTATAGTAATGTCTTATAGTAAAACAGCCTACTATGTGTTATTTAAAAGGCCCAGCTTTGTTTACCCATTAATTTATTCATTCACTGATATGGGGGAAAATAAAACCATTTTGAGTATCTCCTAATTTTGAGTATCCCACTACCCAGGGCCAGGGTAAGGCCACAATGAAGACAAACACAGGCTTCCACTGAGCTTTGGTCCAAGGAGGGCTCAAATATCTGTCACTGCATGGACTGCCACAGTTCCTAAAACTCCCTCCACTAAATAGGGTCCTGAATAAGGTCTTTGCTTCAAGGAATGATTTCCAGAAGATCCCAGGCTCAGTGTATTAGCGGGGAGGAGCTTCATTCTGTTCTGTTATCACCATTTGACATGACTTGTTTGTTGGTGGAAAGGGCCTCTCCTGACTAACATCAGAGAATCAGACTCTCAAGATGAAAGGACATGGAAAGCCAACTTCCTTCAGAAGTTTGTGCACAGTTCTGGTGTAAGGTGCAAGGGACAAATCAGGAGTTTTTTTTTTTTGTCTGTGTTTCTTAATTATGGAAAGTACACATAACATTTATCATTTTAATATATATAGTTCAATAGTGTTAAGTACATTCACATTGCTGTGCAACCAATCCCCTGAGCTTTTTCATCTTGTAAAACTCGAACGCTGTCCCCATGAAATAACAACTCCCCATTCCTCCCTCCCCCGAACTCCTGGCAACCACCATTCTATTTTCTGTCTCTAGGAATTTGATCACTCTGGGTACCTCATATAAGTGGAATCATAACAATATTTGTCCTTTTCAGACTGGCTTATTTCACTTAGAATAATGTCCTCATGGTTCATCCATGATGTAGTATTGGTTAGAATTTCCTTCCTTTTTAAGGATGAATGACATTCCATTGTTTGCGCATACCACATTTTGTATGTCCATTCATCCATCAGTGGATTCTTGGGTGGCTTCCACCTTTCAGATATTGTTGAATGATGCTGCTTCACACATGGTGGGGAAGGTGGCAGGAGGCTGAGTGTTTTGAAGCTCTCAGCAGAATTCGGATGAGGGAGGGCCCTCATAGGACCCTGAACAGACAAGCCCTGAATTCGGAGGGACAGCATAAGAGCTCAGGACTCCCTCTCCTGGCATAGGCTGGGATTAGAGGAGGTGACAGTTTTCTGGGCCTGAGCAAGTATCCATGTACAAGGGAGAGGACCTTGAAGGAAAGAAAATGCCAAACTTTATCTAGCTCACAATTTGTCCAGTGCTGGCCCTGATTTCACACTTTGTTGACCAATCTTCGGAACTCTTGTCAGGTCGTTAGAGGTGACTTCCAAACTATAACATGGTACTAATTGCTTTCAGAGAGATCTTTAGTCATTCTTCAAGGCCCACCTCCCTCCTGTTGAATCTTCCTTCAAAGCATCCATGGCCCAATCCCAGTCACTAGCAGAGCTGGATCTCCCTCCTCCACCATTTCCCAGCCCCGATTTCACTTTCTTTTGCAATAATTACCTATATCAGACTTACTAGTTTATCTGTTTATCTTTTGTCTACACCCAGACTAAAGTAAGAAGCCAGCATCATCCAAGTGCCCAGTTGTTCCCGTCGCTGAAGAGGTTGATGCTCAGTGCAGTGGTTTGAAGGTGGTAGAGAACTCTGACATGGATTGAACTGAGGGCTGCTGAATGGTACACAGCATAAGTAGCTGGTTAGCTGGAGACTGAGTCAAATAGAAGCAGAGTATCCAGAGGACTTTGAAATGGCTGGTGAAGACAAGGGAATTGCTTGTTGGAACTAGGCGACCCAGGAGCAGATTTCACGGTGCAGTAGATCAATACTGTTCCTTCTAAGGAAACAAATAGAATCAATGCCAGCTGCCCCAGGTCTCAAAGCAGATCTGAAAGCCACAGGCCTTATGGATGGAGGCTCCATGCTGACCTTGTAGAATACAACAATGCATACCTGTTTGGGAGACTGGGAGACACTTTATTGAATTTCATACCAACAATTGTACCTGCACCATCAAAGGCCCGCTGTATAAGCATGTGGCAATAGAGGAACGTACACATAAACGGCTAAAAGAGTCCTTAGATGTTGCAAATGGCATTCCTGCTGTCATTCTGTGCTCCTCTACCCACAGCAGACATTGTTCATTGACACCTACACACTTGTTGGTCATAGAGGCAGCTTCAAAATGTTCTCACTGCTGTTCAGGCAGCCAAATGGTCATGGTTCAGCCCTCAGTGTGAAGATTTGCTGCCTTCCCTGATCTAATTCAACCTACCATCATTCCTGAAGGACTCCTGTCTGTGGCTTTCTGGAGAGGGCTGCTCCGGAGGCTTTGGGAGAATATTTCATTGTTGAACAGCTCAAATTGTTAAACCTCCAATTTGATTAAAACACATTGCATTCCTACCATTGGAAAGGCCATGGGCTAGGTGTTGAGAAGGTGCTTCTTTAAGCAAGACAGAGACCTTCCTCCTAGTAATTTCCTCTCATTGGTCCTACATTTGCCTTCTGGACAGCACATAATGAGGTTCTCCCTATGAGCATGACAGTCCTTTCCAATACTTGGAGGTGTCTTCCACCCCCATCCCGCCTTTGTCTTTCTTTTTCATAGAGGAAGTCTTTGAAGTGGTTCCCATTGTTTCTTATAGTATCTGGTTTTCAGACCCTTCACTTTGGTTAGCCTCCGATGATCATGCCCCAATGTTCCTGAAGCCAGAGGGCCCAGAACGCACACAACACTTCATCTGTGATAGTACTAATTCAGAGTACAAGGCGGCACACAGGAGCCTTGAGGTGAGTCTTGAAGAGTGCAAAAGAGTTCACCAAGTTGACAAGGTGCATCGAGGCATTTCTAGACTGGAGAAAACTATGAAAGTGTGACCATGACTTATTTTGGGTAAATCATACAAATTCTTCTTTCTTTTTTTTTTTTTTTGTGTGTGTGCTACTGGGGATTGGACTCAGGGACACTCTACCACTGGGCTACATCCTCAGTCCCCTCCCCACACACCCTGTTTTAAATTTTGAGACAGGATCTTGCTAAGTTGCCTAGGCTGGCCTCAAACTTGAGATCCTCCTATTTCAGCCTCTCAAGAACTGGGGTTACAGTATGAACCAAGTCCTATTATTTTACATGACTTAAAAATTATTCTTAGAATTATAGGAGCTCGGAATTACAAAGATCCTTAAAAGGCACCATCACCCATCTGATGATTAAATAGCCAGGCTGAAACATTCCTTGCAAATATTAGGAGCCTTGAGTATCTTCTATAATGGGGAACTTTGATCATTTCAAGGCAGGCCATTCAAGTTTTTGACTCTTCTGTTCACAAGTTCCTCCATTTCAGTTGAAACCTGCCTCATTGCAACATTCGCCATTTCTCAGAGTTATTGAGCATTTCATTTGGTCAGCACTATTCTAGGCATTGTGTGCGCAGGGAACATCAGTGCTCCATAGGGGTGATCAAGGTGGAGGAACAAGGACGAATAAGTTCAGACTTTCTTCTCCAAAGAACTTACACTACAGTGGGGACACCCCCCCACACACACACACACACAAAAGAGTAAAACGAAAGCTATAATCGAGACACTTACCTCCCAAGAAGTTAGCAGAGATGACCTGTTCTCACGTCTATGCAGCAGCCAGAGTTACCTCTTTCAAAACCAAATTGGATTACATTACTTCCTGCTTAAAACCCTTCACAGCTTCCCATCAAACTCAGAAATGAACCCAAGGTCCTGACAGTGGCCTGCAGGGTCCTGCACAACCTGATGTCTGGCCACCTCTCATTGCTCATGTGAACTCTTGCACGTTTCCACTCTGGTCACACTGACCTTGCTGTGCACCTGCCACATTCCCAATTCAAAGATTGCCACTGGGTGTTCCCTCTTGCGACCTCTTCTTCCATGGGCCTCTCCATGGCTCTCTCCTTCATGTCACTCAGTCTCTACTCAATTGTCAGCTGTATGGAGACCTAAAGTCCCCCGTATCCCATGACTTGTTATCCCCTTACCTGGCTTTATTTACTCAATAGCATTCATGAACACCTAAGACTAGATTTACTTATTAATCATTATTCTCCTAGTAGAATGTGAGCACATGAAAGCATGGATTTTGTCTGTTTTGTTCACAGCTGTATCCTCAGTTTTAAGAACAGGGCCTGGCCCAGCACATAAGAAATACCAAATAAATATTGGTGGAGTGAATGAATGATAACCTGTTCTAAAAAAACTAGCAGCAGGTGATAGTAACATCCAGCATACTTTGCAATTTCTAGAAACAAGTCCAATCTTTTTGAAAATAAGCCCACATAGTTTCTCATTTGAAATCCCGTGCTATTTCCTATTTTTTATGATTTCACAAAGATTTTGACTGTGGCTCTGAGATCTGCAAGTTCCTCCAGCTATCTGGGAGATTTTCTACCTAGGCTGAGGAACTGACAAATTGCACGCACGGAGGATTCTCATCTAGAGTGAGGTTACATTTTCAAGTCAGCATGCAAAAGTAAAATTGACATACCACTGGAATTTTCCTTGAACATCCTTAGCATCACAGTAGATAACTGATTCTGTAGTTGTGCACTCAAGGAATTGGTTTATTTGCATTAGGAGCCCTGCGGTGTGAAAAATATGGATCTCTGAACACCTGAATCACTCTTAGCCTGGCTAGGTGCTTTTCCTATTGGAGGTGTTTGGGAACTAAGGCTGAGAGAAAAGCAATTTACATCCCCTGGTATAGCCAAGTGGTTTTGAGCGTGGGTGCTGGAGCTAGACTGTCTAATTTTGAATCCTGGCTCTAACACTTACTTACTTGCCATATGATTACAGGCAAGTTACTCAGTCCCTCTATGCACCAGTTTCCTCATCTATGAAGTGGGATAATAATAGTACCTGCCTCAAAGGGTTATACTGAGGCTGAACTCATTAATGCATCTGAAGGCCTTAGAATAGCACCTGGCACATAGTAAGGATTTCCATCAATATTAGCAATTGTTTTATTATCTTCCATTCCGTGCCTATACTGGGGCATGCACTCTGTTTGTAGAAAGGCAGGCAGCATGTGCTAGATTTAAATTGTAATTACTTGCCTGTTCTCTCTCACCCTCTTTATTTCTCTCTTTCCCCAAATGCCAATAGTTGGATTTGTATGCTGTGACCTCACTGTGAATTGCTCAGGAGCTTCCCCTCTGCTGGAATTCTACCCATTCTTACATTGCCTATCATACGATTTCTAGTTTGAACACCTTTCTAAAGATCGGGGAAGGTGAGGAAAAAGAAACAAACGTGGAATAGTTTGACCTCTTTGTCTGTCATTCCCACGGTCTCCTGCTTTCTACGACAGTGGGTTCGGCCTTTTCCTGATGGCCTCCTCCAAGCATAGCCTAGCTAGTGAGTCCCGTCAGTTACTTTTAGCTTTTCTTGGAGCACTGGCTCACACTCCGGCTTCAGCTGTTTGGACACTTTCCTTATAGATTCATGTTCTTCCCTTTCTTTTAGTACTGAGAAAGTAAAAAAAAAAATCAGGAAGAAAGGCAACACTGCAGAAAATGCATGAAAAATAGCCAGCCAAGTGTTTTTTTTAAATGTGAAGAACAGAAAAGAGCGAGGCCTGAGGAGTTGGCATGAGGAGAAAGGAGCATTTGCTGTTATATACAGCAGAAGCTGCTGTCCTCCCTGAGATGATGAATTCCCAGAGGCCAGACTGCAGAAGATTCGAGGTGCTTTCGGGGGCACCCAGCCTGGCATACCAGCTAACTGCCGGAGGGTGTGAGCCAAGTTTTGACCACATCTTGGAAGTTCAGTTATTACAGGTATTCGTTTTCCTTCTAAGCCCTGGCACAGCATCCCTTGCTCCTGTGCGGATATTGAGACTAGTGAGAGAAATGTTATATAAGACTTAGTAAATGCCAGGTATTCTTATTAATATCATTTTTGGCCCCATATTTGACCTAGTCATTCATTCAACAAACAGTTTTCTGAGAATTTATATTCCAGGAATCATGCAAAACACTGAGGATGGATAGATGAAGTAGATACAGTCTCCTCACTTTAGTAGTTTGTGTCTGGGGAGAATGAGAGGCACAAAGAGATAACTCTCCCGTAGGAAGGTGAGGCCAGTGTCTTAGGTGAGGAGACCAGAAGCAGTTACAAGCAGCGAACCCAGGACCTACCAATGGAGGAGTGAGAAGCTGAGACAGGGAAGGAAAGGAAGCCAGGGTGTGTTAATGAGCAGGTTAGTGCTGTGGGCGACTGGGGCTCAGGCTGATTGGGGATCTCTCAGACACAGTGCAGTGTAGAAGCTGTCCAATCTGAGGGTGAGAAGCTGGGGTAATTACCCATTAATCCCATCTTCTGGCTTGCCCTGACCTCTGGATGAGCACATGCTTGACCACAGGTAGTAAGAAGTCGTGGGTGAATAGGAAACGGTGCCAAGAGAATGTGGCAGAGTATTCAGAGTATCTGTTACATGCACCTGTAGAAACAAGCACAGGGCATTATGGAAACCCTGACAGGGAGCTCCCAGCTCAACCTGGTTAGTTCCAAGTAGCCTTCCTGGAAGAGACAATAGCTGAGTAGTATCCTAAGGGATTCCTTACTCCAGAGCTGCTCAATGATGGCACAGGCAGATAGTCCCCGAAGTCTGGTAACACTAAAGATTTTGGATTTCGAGCTCTGGTGAAGGTTAATAAAATACCAACTGATTACCTTACCTGTGGGCATCAGAGGTTGAAAGCAGGACAAGAACTCAGATGGCTAACAGATCCTCACAGAGCTGTCCTCCCCAAAACTGAGAAGAGAGAGGAAGAAGGAAAAGGAAAGGGAGAGGGAGAGGGAGAGGGAGAGGGAGAGGGAGAAGAGCTAGCAGGGAGCTTGTTTGCTTTTCATAAAGAAGCCCAAGGACTTTTCTGGGTTCACCAATGCCTCCCTCCAGATTTCTGTCTATTTGTGGATTAGGTGCTTCCTCAAGCATCCTTCCTTCCAGGGCCACCACCCGCAGCCCTGCCCAGCCCCCAGATGCTGGCTGCTCTCACTCCTCCCTCACCAGCACCACCTTCCAATTAGACCAAGGATGTGGGAATCGGGCTGCCCAGAATTGCTCTCCCCACCTTCAGCCTGCCCTGAGCAGAGTTCAGATTGCACATTTCCCGACACTCAGAGAGACCCATTAATATTTAGCATGTTACATTTCCAAAGCACTTTGCTAACACAAATTGATCTTTTCGGCACCCCCTCGTGAGGCAGCTCAGGACTGCTGGCCCTGCTGGGGACACAGGGCTTCAGGAAGATAAGCTACTTAGGCTGGGGCCATGGCTGGTGAGCAATGGATGCAGAGTAGAACCATAGGTCGATGACACCAGTTGTCTGAGCCTCCAGACAGAACAGCAGAGAGGCCACGACACCCCTCCCCGCCCAGGATGGCCTGGAACAAATCCAGCCCTCAGAAGGTTTAAATAGAATGGGTTTGTCATCTTTAAGATTGAACTGCTTACAAACCAGCTACTGTTTATGAAGCACTTATTATGTGCCAGGAGCTGGGCACTTTACGTAGATTGTATCATTTAATTCTCACTATCCTTGTTTACCTTCTGTAATGTCACTATTATTTTGTGCATCAGAAAACTGAGGCACAGAAAGATTAAGTAACTTATTTAAAGTTGCCCAGCTAGTAATTAGTAGAGGTAGAATTTAAACCCAGGCTATTCAGCTTTAAAGATCTTAACGATTGTGAACCAGCTTAGGTGTGGGTAGAGGGACAAACTCAAGTGGAATTAGTCTTTGTGAAGTTCTGCCTACTCCTAGGCAATTCATCATATGCGTTGTGCAATTATTGCTGGAGCTAAAGGAATTAGAGGGAGGGGGGCTGGTGCAAACGTGTTCTTGAAGAATGAGAGTATAAACTAAAGTTGGTGACTTGATTTCCTCTCATTTTTTCCTTTGACTTTCCATTCCCAGCCCTCCCTAAAAGGTCAGAGACAGGACCAGTTCATCCAATAAGCAAGTGCGGTGCCCATGGGCCATATTGTGCGTGATGATAGCACTCTAGCAGGGTAGAGACACACGTACATAATTATGACTTGTGGGGAGCACTGTAACCAAGAATTAGGAGAGTACATTAAGGGAGAAGGAGGAGGGAGGAGTGACTTGTTAGTCCAGGGAAGATGGAGAAGTTTTGTCGAGGTGACAGGAGTTAGGTCCTGATGGAGGTGGAAGAAGGAGAGAAAGGGATAGCAGTAGCAAAGGAAAGGAAGCGAGAAATAGCATGGCAGGTTTGGGGACCAGCAAGTTCTGTCTTCCCAGAGTTGTTCTCTTGCCATCTTGAGTTCAGGGGGTCAATTTGGAATCCCACACCCCTGGATGAGGGGTTGGGTTACAAATTCTAGGGTGTCACTAAAAATGTAACTCTTTGTGACATGTTTAGCCAAATTCTCATCTAGGTATTCTGCTGTTGAATAGATAATTGTCTAACAGATATTGAACAAGTTTCCACTATATGCAGGACACTGCCGTAGGAGTTCCTGACAGGGAATCATGCCCCCATGCTCCCCCCCCCCATTTTGTGGTATTGGGGATTGAAATCAGGGGCCATTTTATCTCTGATCCATGCCTCTGGCCCAATTTTATTTTTTATTTTGAAACAAGGTCTCACTAAGTTGCGGAGGGTCTTGCTAAGTTGTTGAGGCTGGCTGCAGACTCAAGATTTTCCTGTCTCTGCCTCCCAAGTATTGAGATTACAGGTGTGTGCCAAAGTGCCCAGCAATCGTGCCCTTTTATTTATTTATTTATTTGCGGTACTGGGAATTAAATCCAGGGGCATTCTACCTCCGAGTTACACCCCCAGCCCTATGTTTTATTCTTTATTTTGAAACAGGGTCTCACCAAGTTGTGGAGGGCCTCACTAAGTAGCTGAGGCTGGCTGCGGACCCGGATCCTCTGGTCTCAGCCTCCCAAGTACTGGGATTACAAGCATGCGCTACCATGCCTGGCTCAGTTGTGCCCTTTTGAGTGTTATGGGGCCATGAGAAAGGTCTGGAACTGAGGGACTGTGGTCTGAGAAGGAACTTTGTAAGGGTCACTCTACCAATATCTTAAGGGAAAAGAGAATTAGCATTGCAACAAAAAAAAATCTATTTGCTTCCTATTTGTATCTGTCCCTTATTGGCAAAACTTTGTGTAATGAAGATCCCCCTATTCCTTGTTAGTACCTTATAGTTTTCCAAACCATTTCCCATCCATCATATAACTTAGTATTCATGGTTATCCAGTTAGGTAGGTGGTCTTTGTGGGTCTCCATTTTACACATGAGGAAACTGAGTTTCATTGAATTATCTAAGATTGTATGCTGTGTAGTAGAAATTTTGGAGTCCTGGTTTCAAGTTTGCTCCCTTACACATACCACTTTGCTTTCCAGCTCCTTCTAGGTGCACAGCACAAGCCTCTGATGGATGTTAGAAGCCCCCGGCAGCACTTTGGAGTAGGAAGTGTGGCTTGCTGCACATCCCAAGATAGGCACTGAGGATGTTGAAATTAGGGCATAGATGATGTCATGTTGGAACCCCAAAGTCCAGACTATTTATCAATTACAGCTGTAAGGAGTCAAGTTGTTCTCAATGATTCAGTCAGGATGAATGTGGGCACAATATCTCCAAGCCCTTCCCACTAAGTGGGTACCAAGGCATTGCATAGCTCGGCCTATAAGCTTTGAGAGTAAGAAGCAGATGAAGCAACCTTGATGCGAGAAGGCTAATGGCCAGGGTGGATGTATATGGTGGTGGGCCTGGGCACAACTCATGGTTGGATAATAGCACCAGATGCTGTGACCTCACAGGCCAGCGATTCAGCCAAATCAATAGATGCTGCCATATGAGTGTGTGTGTGTGTGTGTGTGTGTGTGTGTGTGTGTGTGTGTTACTGAGGATTGAACTCAGGGGCATTCTGCCTCTGAGCTACACCCCCAGCCCTATTTTCGTTTTGTTTTGAAACAGGGTCTCATCAAGTTGCAGAGGGTCCCGCTAAGTTGCTGAAGCTGTCCTTAAACCTTTGGTCCTCCTGTCTCAGCCTCCCAACTACTGGGATTATAGGCATGCACCATACCCTTTTTAAGGTGGGTTCAGTTAGAGTTGGAGAGTCCTCTGGGTTAGGCTTTGGAGTCATTGCCACTTGTCGGAGTTCTCCAACTTTTCTTGGCAGATTAAACGGCAGCTATCTATTGATGTCCCACCCTCCTATTGTCCTAAAAAAATCTCCAGTTGATGCCTTAGACTCCTATAATTCTAAATAGTACCACTTACTAATGCTAGTCATGAGGAAGGACCCAATACTCAAAAGCCCAGTAAAATTAGGATCTTCTGTGCTTATGAGTTGAAAGTCACCAAAGGAAACAATACTTAAATTAGGAGGCACCAATCAGGGCCCATGTATCCCAGGGGAAGGCTTATTTAGTTTTTCTTTCCTAATAATGCTTTATCCTTCATCTTTTATATTGCATGGGTAATTATGGTATTATACTGGGAGAATACTGAAGCTCAGAGGAGATTGTGAATGTCTCCTAGCTCGGTTAGGGCTTTTCTCCTATATAACCTTAAATATGCCTCTTATCTCTTATACATGCCTTGTTCAAATTGTCCATTTTAAAGCTAGGCTAGAGATAACCATGTGCTAATCATTGAGCAGACAGGCAACATGGAATCCCTGAGTCTAAGAAGCAGATAGCCTCTATGAGTTATCTCAGGACTCCAAGGGTCACACTATTAAAACAGGGGACCTGGCACCAGGAACATTTTGGAGGAACATATTAGAGGTGGTATAATACAGTAGTTGAGAGCTCGGACTCTGGAGCCAGACTGTCTTGGTTCAAAACTCAGGTTTGTCACTTATTAGCAGCATAGTTTTGGGCACTTTATATACTCTCTCTGTGCCTCAGTTTCCTCCAATGTAAAATAATAGTACATGTGAGTTCTACCTGATAGGCTTGTGTGAAGATTGACTCAGATCTGGCATGCAGCTAGGTATGGTGGCACACACTCGTAATCCCAGTACTTGGGAGGCTGAGACAGGAAGATTGCAGGTTAAAGGCCAGCCTCCGCAATTTAGTGAGGCGCTTAGCAACTTAGAGGCTGAGACAGGAGGATCACAGGTTCAGGGACAGCCTCAGCAAGTAGTGAGACTCTCATTAACCTAGTGAGACCCTGTTTCAAAAGAAAAATAATAAATAGGGCTATGGGTATAGCTCAAAGGTAGAATGCCCCTAGGTCCAATCCCCAGTACCACACACACACAAAAAAAAGGCCTGGGGTAGAATGCCTCTGGGCTTAACCCCCAACACCAAAAAAAAAAAAAAAGAAAAAGAAAAAAAAAAGGATGTCACATGCAAAGGGTTTAGTACAGCTCCTGGTACACATTAAGCACTCATTAGCCATTAAATGCTATTATGAAAGGAAGAAACTTCTGAGCCAGGCATGATGGCACAGGCCTTTAATCCTAGCTATTCTAGAAGCTAAGACAGGAGGATCACAAGTTCAAGGCCAGTCCCGGGTACTTAAGTGATACCCTGGGCCCGATGGCACACACCTGTAATCCTAGTACTTGGGAGGCTAAGACAGGAGGGTTGCAGGTTCCAGGACAGCCTCAGCAAGTAATGAGACTCTCAACATAGCTAGAGCCTGTTTCAAAATAAAAATAAAATAGGGCTGGGTGGGGGTGTAGCTCGGAGATAGAATGACCCTGGGTTCAATCTTCAGTAACACACACACACACACACACACACACACACACACACACAAAAGGGTAGGGGTGTAGCTCAGTGGTAGAGTGCCCCTGGGTTCAGTCCTCAGTATTGCCCCTCCAAAAAAAAGAGGGACTTTTCTTCCGGGGTGTTTCTTTCCTGTCCTTATGTCCTTGACCTCCACTCCTGAAGCTCTCCTTAGTTACCATTTCTGGAGCCAGCTGTTCCAACCTCCCCTCTTAATTCTGGTTGGGCACCGAAAGGAAAAGCAGCTTGCACATGAGCAACCTTTATTTTATTTTGGTATTGCTTACAGCACCACCTTAAACCAATATACCACAGCTCATTTTCATCCAAAAGCTAAAGGCCCTTTAAACTAGCCATTCCTTATTTATTCTGTTAAAAAAAAGTCAAGGTCTTTTGGTTTCATGTTCCTTTATTGTATTTTGTAAGGCACTAAGCACATATTGGATACTATGTAAATGTGAGATACTCTAACAATAGTAACTGAGACAGATGAGAAACTCAAGGAAGCAAAGTCACCATTTTGAGTTTAGCTTCTTATTGATGGGCTGAATGATCTGGGAGAGACAGTGCGGCTCCAAGGCTAAAGAGCCCACAGGGATTCTGAGGGCGAAGGCTTGAATCTCAGTCACAACAGAGCTCTGGTGACCCTAGGCAAGCAGCTTCCTTCCCCTAGACCTCAAATTCTCCCCATGAATACTGGGCTTGATGCCACAGAACTGTCTCTCAGGGATGTTAAGTTAAGCCTGGGCTGCCATATGTGGTTATGCAGACAAACTGTGCACTGCACAAAGGGCACCAGCTGATGGGTAATTGGGGGATGGGATGTAGTTCATACTCGGTTTTTCAGTCTGCACCCTGGTGATGGACCATGTTCATCTGGAGGAAGGGGGCACTTTTTTCTGATTTGCACAGTAGTACTATATGGGCTAGTAGAGGTCCCGCATTGACAGTGACTGGGGCACAGAGTTTAGCACACAGAATGGATAAAAACCACTCAACACAGCTTTTGCATAACTACTGTGTTCCAGGCTCAGTACTAGGGGCTGAAGATTCAGAGATATAAGCAATTACTGCTGTTGGGTCCTATTTTTCCTTCCCCAGCCCATCCTCCACTCTATTCAATCTATCAGCAAGTCCTGTGGACTCAAAATGTCAAACCAACCCACTTCTCTTCATCCCACTGCCAGCTCTCTGTTTTATTATTTCTCACCTAGACTATTACAACAGATGGACTCCTACTGCTACTCTGGTCCTCCAAATAAAAGCAAGAGTGCTTATATGAAAATGTGAACCAGATAATGCCACCCCCTTGTTTGGAGTTCCTTTTGGTGGCTGTAATTTAATCCAAGGTCCCTGCCATGGCCTCAAGGCTATGCATACCTGGCCCCCTTACCTCTTTAAGTCATTTAGACCATGCAGCCCACACTCTACACTGAAGCAAAACGGACCATTCAGTCCTTCAAACAGCCTACCTCTTTGTGCAGTATGATCCTTTCTGCTGGAACACTCTTTTTGGTTTTCCCCTTCACCATCTCTTTCTCACCCTTCAGTGCTCAGTGGAAAGGTCACCTCATCAGAGAGGACTTCCTGGATGACCTTGTTACAATAGGGTAGAATTCTATGTCTATCACCGTTCATTGCCAAGACATCCTATGGTATGGCAGCCCAGTTCAATTTGAAAGTACAGAATTCTTTATCTTTTGATTTATCTCCAGGACAGCAGGGACCATGCTTGTTAGTTCTCCACTGTAAAGCCACTCAGCACCTTGCTAAGTCTCTGATTTATAGTAATAAATGTCAATAATACTTGCTAAATGAAGTTGGTAAATGGAATTCCTCTAATAGGGGAGTGGTCATGGCAAGGGTAGTGATACGCTGGTAAATTGGCTCTCTAAACAACAAACAAAAGCCCTGATTTGTCATTTGCTGATATCCGTTCTGTAAATACTACTATCATAGCTGATCTCAAGCTACCAGTGGTTGAAAAACTGACTTGAAAAATCCCTGAATATCTTAAAGTTGGCTCTTTGAAACTGGTATGAGTTGGCTCTAGTCTATGAGCGGAAATGAAGTCAGTACAGGTAAAGGGGCACTACTAGTTCATGGGGTGGGCAGTGCTCAGTGGACTTCCTGGAAGAAGTGATAACTGATCTGTTCTGAAGGATTTGTAGTTTGTTGGCTCAGGCTTGATACATCTAAACTGGCTAACATAGTTGTGCTCCACAATATCCTGCCTCCAATTGTTCCTGGTATCCCTACACAGGCCACCTCTGCTTGCCTGTCATTATTACATGACTCAGTCCAATCCTCATAAAGTCCTTACATGTGGCTGGTGTTCTACTGGGTTTGCTTTGAATCTAACGGAGTAGAATTAGACAGGGTAGAAGTTAGTCAAGGGAGAACAGGAAGGGTTTTCAAATAGAGGGACAGCTTATGAAAAGGTGAGAGAGCAAGCACAATTCAGCAGTTTGGTATAATCTAGATGTATGTGGAAGTAAGTGGGGGGAGATTAGCTCCTGACAGGTTTTGGAGATTAGCATCCTGACAGGATGAGGAACATAAACTGATTCCCAATCTGGACTGGGGCAGGTGGCAGTAAGAAGGGGAAAGGGACTCATTACTTTTCCTCCATAATTCTTATCACATCAGAAAATTGTGCTTTTGGTGCTGGTGGGAGTTTTGTTTTTTGGTATGGGATCATATGGTTAATATTTGTCTCTTCCAAAAGAATGTAAACTTATAAGGGCACTGGACTGTTCTGTTTGTTATTATTTTCTCAGTACCTAATGTTGATAACAGTAACCAATAAAATTCATTCTTGTTGAATGATTGAATCACCTGGGTAACTTTAAAAAAGTGCTCAAGCCCACCTACCTTACCATAACAGTTGATATAAATTCTCCTTCCCTGAATGGGGCTGGGATTCATATTTTATAAATCTACTCAAGGTATTCACCTCAATTCCTTTTCTCAAACTCAATAAAATGGGACCTTTAAAGGATTTTGACACAAATGTGACTTGGTTAAATTTGCTATTTATGTAAATTGGCCTAGGGGAAGTAAGGAAGACCCCATAGAGGTACTGAGAGCAGTAAAAAAGTTCACCAAGTAACCAGCTAAGAAATGATTCTGGTGAGAATTAAATCACAGTCAGTGGTTATGAAGAGGGAACAGATTCGAGAGGGAACATGATTTGTTGACCTTTAGAACAGGGGCTAGAGGAGGAAGTGAGAGACTGGGAGTAATTCAGGTACAAGGGAGGAGTGAATATTAGTGAATAGGGAGGAGAGGTAGTAGATCATTTTTTTTTTATTTTTGAGATGCTGGGGCTCAAACCCAGGGCCTCACAAATGCTAGGGAAGCTCTGTTATCAATGAGCTACACCCCCAGTCTCAAACTTTTCAAGTACTTCTGAGATGCCTGTGGGACCGTGCATGAGGAGAGGTCGACTAGGAAGTTGGGGGTACAAACAATAAGTTCAAAAGAGAAGGGGTTGCAGTCTTCCCTCTCTCATCCCAATATCAAGAACTCCGGAGAACACCATTTTTTTTTTTTTTTTTTTGCGGTACTGGGGATTGAAGTCAGGGGCATTCTACCTCCAAGTCACACCCCCAGCCCGATTTTTTATTCTTTATTTTGAAACAGGGTCTAAGTTGCGGGGGGCTTCACTAGCTGAGGCTGGCCGCAAACCGGATCCTCCGGTCTCAGCCTCCCAAGTACTGGGATTACAGGCATGCGCCACCATGCCCGGCAAACACCAATATTTAAAAGGTATGTTAGAAGCCGGGCGTGGTGGCGCACGCTTGTAATCCCAGTACTTTGGGAGGCGGAGACCGGAGGATCCGGGTTCGCGGCCAGCCTCAGCTCGCGCACCCACGCGCGTGCGCACGCTCTCTCTCTCTCTCCCTCCCTCTTTCTCTCTCTCTACTTAGTGAGGTCCTCCGCAACTTCGTGAGACCCGGTCTCAAAATAAAGTATAAAAAAATAGGGCCTGGGGCGTAGCGCGGAGGTAGAACGCCCCTGCGTTCAATCCCTGGTACCGCAATAAATAAATAAATAAATAAATAAATAAATAAATAAATAAATGGTATGTTAGAAGCCAGGTGTGTTGGGGCACGCCTGTAATCCCAGTACTTGTGAGGCTAAGACAGGAGAATCGCAGGCTCGAGGACAACCTCAGCAACTTAGTGAGAATAAATAAATAAATAAATAAATAAATAAATAAATAAATAAATAGGGCTGGGAGTGTAGTTCAGAGGTAGAATGCCCCTGGGTTCAATCCCCAGTGCCGGAAAAAAAAAAAAAGACGAAGAAGGAGAGAGAGATGTGTTAGAAAAAGAATTCTTGAAGGCGACTGAGTTGAATGGCTTGAAAGGAAGAAGGCAAACCTGGCTATGTCATACAAAATAAAAATAAAATGTCCAATAACATCAAATGACTAACGCTTAAGTGAGATGAGCCTGAAAATACCACCAGTAAGTTTGGCTACAAGGACATTTCCAGGGGTGGGGGGCAGCGGTTTCATGGCAGAATGGAGTGCACGGTGAGGTAGTGGAGACACTGAGTGTAGACAACTTTTTCAAGAAACTTGGCTGTGAACGGAGGAAGAGAGATGGTTCGATAGAGTGGGACGTGAGATATAAGCAGCGACAGAAGCGTAAACACCTCCCGCCTACGTCATTTGCTAGCCCCGCCCCACGTGACCGGACGCAGTGGGCGCGGCCGCCCATCGCGCAGACTACAGCTCCCAGAAGGCCCCGCGGCGCGGGGGCGGGGCTGAGGCCTGGCGCGCGCCCCAGCGGCGGGAGCGGAAGAGCCCGAGCTTCGAGGAGGCGGCGGGATCAGAGAGCGACAGCGTCCGGGTAACCGCGAGCCCCGCGCCCCTCTCCGCACCCCACGCTGGGGCTCGTCGCCCCCACTTCTCCCCTCACAGCCGGGGCGCGACTTCCTTTCCTTCCATGTTTGTTACCGGTATTTCTTCTCACGTGACGCGCAGGGCCGGCCCCCGCCTGGGGCGGAGGTTACTGGGAAGCTCGCGCCCTTCGACCCCGCGGGCCGTGGGTCCGGTGGATCTTCCGGGGCCCTTCTGCGCTTTCAGGCGCTACGTGTCCGCTCTGGGCCTCACCTCGAGAGCTCTCGGCGTAGGGGTCGTCCCTTTCCCCTGTGTCAACAGGTAGTGAGCGGGGTCCGTGGCACCCCACTCGGATACTGGGGCGCGGGTCGCAGAAGTTGCCCCCGAGACGACCCCCGGGGGTGCCGGCGATTTCCGGGCCACGAGCCTGGAGAGCGAGTCAGCTCCGCTGCCCCGGAGCCCCGGGCTACGGGCTTGGGAGTGAGCTGGCGCTGCCAGTGAGGGAGGATGTACTTCCTGTTCTTCTGGGCCGCCCTCGGGAAAACTCCTAGTCCCAGGATCAAAGTTTTCTTCACCAATACAGCCGGCCTCTCAGAGTTGTATAAGGAAAGGAGCATTGGATTTGGAGTCTGATGTCTTGGGAGGAATCTTGGTTTGCCACTTGCTGGACCTGTGATCTTTTGTAGTCTGTATCTGAAAAATGGGGACAATAATATTTTCCCTATTCTCCCCTTCCAGGATTTTGGGACTCAGCAGAAGTGATATATGTGCGAAAGCTTTGGACTATAAAGCATGTTTAAAATGTAACCATAGTATCCTCCTGTCTCCAGTCCAGGTCAGTTGAATTTTAAAACCACGTCCATGTCTTTAAAGGTCAAATAAATAGAGGGAAAGTCTGTTGAAACTAATGTGAACCATACAAATGATCTTATGCCAAATTCCTAGTGAAGAGGTGCCATTAGCACCTATGAAGTCAATTTTAAATCCGTCTGGATTTTAAGGCCCACCAGAATTTGGACTCTCTCTCTGACACATACACAACTGTCTACTCTTTCTTGCTGTGTTATAGCCTTTCTTCAGCACGACAATGTTACAAGCATCTGAAAAAACACTTAAAGCTCCCCAAGTATGGTGCTGAACTAATATTAATCTCCAAGTTTCGTGGGTTCCCCCCCTTTTTAGATACTACTCATGCACTAAACCTAGCCCAGCTTCTAACACAATCCAACTAACGTGTGTGCATACTAGCTGAAATATTTTCACCGATGTTGGTATATGTGCCAGGAGGCTATGTTTCCTTACAGTCAGAATTTGGAAGATAAATAGCCATTATTTCATTCTGTTTTCTGACATTTGAGCTCTGAGACTAAGTAGGCTGTTCATTGTCTTAGTTTTTCCCTCCTAAGAGAATAGGGATTTTACAGTCAATTTTTAAAGGGACATGGGATGTAGTAGTTAGGTATTTAAAATCTATATCTGTTCTGAAATTATTGATTGGAAAATGTCTGAATATGATTCAAAAACACAGGATGGCAATAAAGTGCATTAGTTCAGTGTACAAAGTTAAACAAATTTGAGTTCAGATCCTGTTACTGTGACTTACTATTTTTTTTTTTTACTTTGGACTAATTATTTGACTTCTTGAGCTTATTTACTAATCTCTAAAACAGAGGTAATAGTGTTTGCCTCAGAAGGTGTCTGTAAGGATTAAATGAGATGTGACTATATAGGCACTAGTGATGCCAGGTTTACGTAAGTTCTCATTTTGTTGCTGCTGTTGATAAGAAATGATAATTTTAGGCATTTTCCTGAGATTCCATTTGATTCTTTGTTATTTATTTATTTTTTGCAGTACCAGGGATTGAACCCAGGGCTGTTTTACCTCCACGCTACACCCCCGGCCCTATTTTTTATACTTTATTTTGAAAGCGGGTCTCACGAAGTTGCGGAGGGCCTCACTAAGTATCTGAGGCTGGCCACGAACCCTGATCCTCCAGTCTCAGCCTCCCAAGTACTGGGATTACAAGCGTGCGCCACCACGCCCGGCTTATTGATTCTTTGTTAAATGAGGATAATTGTCCTTAATCTACAGATTTAAGAATACTGTAAATAGAAGTTTTCAGATCGTGGTTTTTTTTAAGCATTTACTTTTTAAAAAATTTATTTATTTTTGCCATACTGGGGATGGAAGTTAGGGGTGCTCCACCACTGTGCTACATCCCAAGTCCTTTTTTATTTTGAAACATTGTCTTGTTAAGTTGCCCAGGCTGGTCTTGAACTTCGAATCCTCTTGCCCCTGCCTCCCCAGTAGTTGGGGTCACAGGCTGTACCATAGTGCCCAGCAACCTTCATTTATTAAAGGTGGAAACTTTTCATGACTTCTGCTGCTGCTGGTGTGGGTGTGTGTAAAGGAGGAAAGCCTTTTAGAGTGAAATGATTTGTTGGTCAAGGCAGTCTTAAAGTTAAGAATTGTAGTACGTACTTTTACTTCCTTCAAGTGCCACATTGACTATCACATGTCTGCAGATTCAGATGTTTAGGAAATGTTTTCTCTTTTTCAATGTTGTATCCCCAATGGACTTGTATAGAAAGCTATGACAATAGTCACTCTCATAAAAATCAACTTTGTGTGCTATAATGTATTTTTCTTTATTTTAAACACTAGTGCTCCTTGACTCTTTTTTACTTAAAGGAATTTCTTTGGAAGGTAGCTTTACTTTCAACTATAGTATCTAGTATGCAGAGTGGATGATCAGTTAGTAATGACTATACTGAAAAGTTCTGAATAGGAATATTTTTTTGATAATCCTATGTCACAGAGGTGCACACTCAGGAGAGGTTATTCTGTATTGTGGAAATAACCTAAGCTTTGGAGTCAGACAGTGTTCTGAGTCCAGGCATTGCTGGATGTGACTTGGATTCATATAATGATTCTGAATTCACTTCCTCATCATCTGAAACAGGGTTAATAATACTAGCTGCGTGGCTGAAAAGATTAGAGATTGTTTGAACTAGGCACATTATGGCCAAGCTTAGTAAAAAAGTAGGGTTGTTATTACTATTTTTAATTTTTATTATTGTATTTTTCTGATAGTCATGGATTTTGGTTATACATATATATTCATTCTTCTAACGCTTAACATGATCAGTGTGGTTTGTTGTGGTGGTGGTAGTTATCCAAGGTTAAGGTTGTTGTCTGTGGCCATTGAACTTGAAACATTGCAAAGCTAATTGGCCAACATGGAGTTTGAATCTGTGACCTTGTCCTCATTAGTTTCATGAACTATCACAAATATCTCACCAGAACAAATGAAAAGACTGGTATATTTTTTTATTTGGCATTCATGCAACTCATTAGACATAAGTAAATGAACTAATGCCAGGAGAAAAAGTATAGATTTTAGGCTAAGACTAGCCCTCATATTGTGTATAAAACAGGTGACCTATAGGATGATCTTTGACAACCACTAACCTGAACTATAATTTAGAAATTTATTTTAGTTGTCAAATTGTATTTGTTATAGACTTCCCACCCATAGGAGAAGTGAGAAGATATGGAAGTAGGCTATTCATGTGTTGAAAGAGAAATCTACTCCTATGCTACCCACTAGAAAATGTGCTGTTAGCTAGTGGGGAAAACAATTTAGAGTTCTCCATTAATGAGCCTAGCAGGATGAATGAAGCTTGGGTGACTCCTAAGAGCGTATTGAATTACAGAGAAATTCTAGTTGTCAGAGCATTAGATAGGGGGAAAGTTATAGGATATTGCTTAGCAGCAGTAAGCCTGTACTTGGAGAGAATTTTCTCCTCTCTCAATAAAACATAGTCCAGTTTCTCCAAGTATGGTGCGCATTATTCACTGTCATACTAGTGTTCTATATAGTTTTCTATTCTTCAAATTCACTCTTCAATTTTATTTATTTATTTTTATTTATTTTTTTTGCGGTACCAGGGATTGAACCCAGGGGTGTTCTACCTCCGCGCTACACACCCCTGGCCCTATTTTTTATACTTTATTTTGAAACTGGGTCTCACGAAGTTGCGGAGGGCCTCACTAAGGAGGGAGGGAGAGAGAGAGAGAGAGAGACAGGGAGGGGGAGAGAGAGAGAGAGAAAAAGAGAGAGAGAGAGCTGACGCTGGCCGGCTGTGAACCCGGATCCTCCGGTCTCCGCCTCCCACAGTACTGGGATTACAAACATGCGCCACCACGCCCAGCTTCAGTTTTATTAATATTTGTTGTCCTCCTTATTTCTTTTATAAATGTCAGACGTGGCTGATTTGGAGCCAGGGATAAAAAAGGAGCACTGTTGGAAACAGCAGGTTCTGGTGACTAGTATCGTGAAGTTTCCAAGTAGCCGGGCGTGGTGGCGCACGCTTGTAATCCCAGTACTTTGGGAGTCAGAGACCAGAGGATCCGGGTTTTCGGCCAGCCTCAGCTCGCTCGCTCGCTCGCTTGGTATCTATCTATCTATCTATCTATCTATCATCTATCTATCTATCTATCATCTATCTCTCCCTGTCTCTCTCTCTCTCTCTCTCTCTCTCTACCTAGTGAGGCCCCCCGCAACTTCATGAGACCCGGTTTCAAAATAAAGTATAAAAAAATAGGGCCGGGGGTGTAGCGCGGAGGTAGAACGCCCCTGGGTTCAATCCCCGGTACCTCAAAAAAAAAAAAAAAAAAAGAGTGAAGTTTCCAAGTAACATGGCCTAACCTGTGAACCTGATAGGAATTTTTGGAGTGAGCAAGTGGCTGACAGTTCATGACCATTTAACTTGATTCAGAGTTTAAAATGTGGGCAAATGGGCATGTAATGTTCCTTAATGTCAAATTTGCTTCTTAGAAAAGAATCTGAATAGCCGGGCGTGGTGGTGCACGCTTGTAATCCCAGTACTTTGGGAGGCGGACACCAGAGGATCCGGGTTCCCGGCCAGCCTTAGCTCTCTCTCTCTCTCTCTCTTTCTCTCTCTCTCTCTACTTAGTGAGGCCCTCCGCAACTTTGTGAAACCCGGTTTCAAAATAAAGGATAAAATAATAGGGCCGGGGGTGTAGCGCGGAGGTAGAACGCCCCTGGGTTCAATCCCTGGTACCACAAAAAAAAAAAAAAAAGAATCTGAATATCTGTTAGTATTGGCTTGCAGTTGGGCTTTTTCAAGTTTCTTTGTCATGGAATGTCAGAAAAGTATTAAAGAAGAAGGGAAGGACTTGCATTTAAATCCTCTTAAATTTTTACCAGTGGTCCTATTTCTGTAATCTTAACTATAAAACAAGGATAATAACAAATAACCCTTATTTATAAAACTTTAGAGGAAAAAGCAAACAAAAAGGATGTCTTGAAAATAGGGTGGGTGACTAGGGGAGAGAAAGAAAGGCAGAATCCAAGAGGAACACAAAGACAAACAGTCATATAGACACAACAGTCAGAGTGAAGGTTGGTCAGAAAGAAGTCATAAACATTGAGCTGGAACAGGTACACAGGCAGTTAGGGTGATCAGGCTGGGCACGCAGTGGTGAAGCCCTATAATACTAGCTACTGGGGAGTCTGAGGCAGGAAGATCTCAAGTTGATTGCCACCCCCAGCAATTTAGAGACCTTGTCTCAAAATAAAAAGTGCTGGGGATGTAGCTGAGTGGTAGAGTGGGTTCAATCACCATTCTGCAAAACAACAACAAACACCCCAAAGAAAACAGAAACCAGCCCTTTTTATTTTTTATTTTGAGACAGGATCTCACTACATTGCCCAGGCTGGCATTGAATTTGGGATCCTCCTGCTTCAGCCTCCTGAGTAACAGGGATTATAGATGTGTTCTACCTGCCTGATTCAGTTAGTTTTTGACTGTTATTTGAGGATAACTTTGTAAATATTTATAGTTAGGAAAGGAAAGAGAAGCAGATATTAATAGTAAATCAAGTAAAATGCTTATGTAGTTTTTTTGAATATTCCACATCCAACTCTCAAGCCAGTTTGTGTTAACAGTCCTGTAAACTACTTACTTGGCCCTTCATAGTCTAGTTTAAACACGTTTAAAGAAAAATTGAATGACAATTATTTCCTTTTTTAAAAATGATTTTTTTTCTCAAAAATCTAATGCATACTTGCTGTAGGAAACTTGGAAATAAGGATAATGACAAAACATTTATAATCTCACAATCTAAACATAACACATAACAATGCCCACATTTTTTGTTTTTTTCTAGTCTTTTTTTTCCCTAGGCACTTACTAAAATTTTGCTTTCTTAAAGAATTTAAAAAAAAAGCTGTTTATGAACAAAGTATAAAATAAATTAACCATTTGTGGCAAAGTTACTTTATATACCTATTTTGGCACTTATGTATGTACTTTCATAAACTATATGTATATGTATTTTTATTTCTCTTCCCCTAGATTGTAAACTTAGCTACAGACTATATGTTATTCATCTTTGTGTCTTAGGCTTCTAATATTTTACATGTAGTATTTTTTCAGAATGTATTTGAGATGAATTATTAAGCCCTCTAACCAGAAACTGTCTTATTACAGGTCTGCACATTGGCGGGTTGGACCATCCTTAAAGTTGAGAAAAGTTTGATTTTGTTGCATAGTAAGCCACTCTAAAACTTACTGGTATAAAACAAGCATTTTATTACACTTATGGATTTTATTGGAATTTAAACAGGACAGTGTGGAGATGCTGCTGGAGCCTTGAGCTGGGAAAGTTGGAAAGTTGGTTATGTCTTGATGGCCAGGCTAGAATCTGGAGACTTCTTTACTCATATTAATAATGGTCGATGTTGGCTGTCACCCAGAACACCTAAATATGGTCTCTCCACATAGGCTAATTTGAGCTTGTTGGTAGCTGTTTTCTAAAGAGTGAATACCCCGAGAGAACCAAGTAGAAGCCGTATTGTTTTTTTTTGAGCTAGCCTTAGAAGTCAGCGTGATGTCACAGATTGGCAACAGTTGCATGGAACCCATTTCTCACAGGAGGGGTGTCATGACCACACTGTGAAGAAAACATGATGGGCTGGGTGGGACATAGGTGCCATTTCTGGGAGTCTGTCACAAGCATTTATTGAAATGAAAAGTAATAACTTAAAAAGTGAGTTAATAAAACTGTCACTTTTTAAATGTCAGTGAATTCATGTCCTCTTGAATGTTAGGATTTTTATTCATTGCTAATGGTTTTTTTATTAGTTAGTTTAGTTTAAAAACTTGTACTAAACTTGTGAAACCTTTTAAGCTGTATTAAATTATTTTTTTGACTTTTAAGTTCTGAACAAGACTTACCTTTTTAACTCATTTTGCAAGCTGGTCAATTTCTATACTTGGGCCTTACTCCATCCCCTTTTAAAACAATTGTCTTATTTTGTAAGTGATAAGGTACATGTTTGCTGTAGAAAAATTGGAAAAATCAATAGACAAAATCAACTCATAATCTTACCTCTTAAATATAACCAGTTTCAGGTTCATAATTTTTATTCATGTTTCCTAAATTTATACTGTTCTGAAAACGGGAAATTTTTAGTAAGTTTGAGGCAAACTCATGTGGCACCAAAATCCAATCTGATATGACATAAGGCTCTCTGTAGCCTTAATTTATTCTTTGTAACATACAATTCATGTTTTTTCCACAGAAATACTAATTTTGTTTTGTTTCTGTTTTTGGTGGTGCTGGGGATCGAATATAGGGCTTTGTACATGGCGAGGCAGGCGCTCTACCACTGAGCTACATCCTCAGCCCTTAATGTGTTTAAAGTGTTGCCCTAGACCCTGATTGGATATGATTCAGTAGAGGAGAATACTTATGTTGAGAGTCATATGAAAACAATGTTCGAGAAAGGTAGTCTTTGGTGGCTTTGTGTGTGCGAAGACCATAAGGATGGAGTGCCAGGAGATTATTTCAATAGTACTGTGGGGTAATGTGGAAATAGAAAGTGGAGGAAGAACAATATGACATGGCATTAGAAGAATTTTGGAAGAGGAGGGCATGGTGGCGCATGCTTGTAATCCCAGTACTTGGGAGACTGAGACAGGAGGATTGCAGGTTCGAGGCCAGCCTCAGCAACTTAGTGAGACCTTTGTTCCCAAATAAAAAATATCGGGCTGTGGTGTAACTTGGAGGTAGAAGGCCCCTGAGTCCAATCCCCAGTACTACACACACAAAAAAAGAATTTTGGAAGAATTAGACTAAGTCATTGATAATGACAATGGGAATGGGTCTTAGGTCTAGGAGAAAGATAATGAGTTCACTTTCTAATATGCTAATTTCTAAGTATTATATAATTTAAATGGTAGTTTAAAGTCTGGTGCTTTAAAAATTTATTAATCTTAATGAGCACTGTCCCTTTTAGAATAATCTGTTGTTGAGGCCATGCATTTAACTAGCAAATAAATATGCTTTGTAATTTGTCTTTTGGAACTGCTTTTAGAACCACTAGAGCCATTCAAGAAAACTAGTCTTATTACCTGATGGTCATATCCCTTGTTCCCAAAAGAGTATTATCTTGCTTGATCACCCATCTTATTTACCATACTTGTTTCTAAGAGATAGTTGGCAGTTTCTAAAAATTAATCTGCAAAAGCATAAAATTTATTACCATGGAGGATATTTAAATGACTATTGCAGTTGCTGAAGATATTAAAAAGTCTTAGGCTATGTTAGCACCTTTGGGACAAGGTGCTAGTTAGTGTGCACTGGTTAAAGGGTGTTTTCTGGGAGCCAGGTTTTAATGATCTCTTTAGTACATTAGTGGTATATCTTGAGCAAGTTATTTAATTTGTCTGGGTCTCAGTTTCCTCGTTTGTAAAATGGGGATGGTGCTAGTACTCCCCACTTCATGTGGTTGTAAGGATTAGCTCTTAGGTTTGGAACAATGCCTGGCAAATATTAAGAGTTCAGTAAATATTAGCTATTTGTTACCATCATAACAACTATTATTGTTGCCACCACCACTTTGTCTATTTTGTTTGTTTTAAAAATCAGTTATGTTCCTGTATAATTATCTTTCATTCTATTGAAATGATAGACTGCTAGAGATAAAATTGGAGCTTAAAGGATCAGACATAGAGATTTCTTGTGTGTGTGTGTGTGTGTGTGTGTGTGTGTGTGTGTGTGGCACTGGGGATTGAACCCAGGGGCATTA